>VCJN01002398.1:0-147500 GCA_006384855.1 Tetraselmis striata | reverse complement strand
TAAGGTTAGCCACCCGGTTTTGGTAGGACTGGACCCACTCTGAGAATGGTCGGTGGTTGTGCTTCATGTTTGTGGTAGCCAGCTTCCACAAGCCATCAACCTGCCGCCGAACGTTCAATCTAGACAGCACAATCATATTAGCCGCATGTTGTAAAAGGAACATTGCTCGCTAAGCATTTGGTATGATTTGAAGCCTGCCTGGTTGGACTCGCACAAATAGGGGAGGGGGGGGGGTGTTGGAAAGGCTTTCCCACCTAAATGGGCACATACCCTCCCCGGCTTACTGTCCCTCGCGCGTCGCTGGGATGGGTTGAGAGAGAGTCGTCTCCCGCTTTTCCGGATGCCTTCCTCCCGTTCCGCCTGCACGCGAAGGTGGCCTTTCCTTGCTTGAGGTTGGCACTTTTTGAACGAGGGTGAACCCGCAGGCTTTCACTCCCGGCACTCCTCTGCAGATTTCGAGCGTGGTGGCGCGGGAAAGATCTGGCGCATCGGGGAAACTAGGCCCATGCCACTCGTTCGCAATGTCGTTCGTTTCAGTTTGGGGATAGTGGACAGTCATTGAGGGGCACTCGTCTCGACGCTTGAGAGGCAAGTCGTCAAGGGGTGCACCGATGCCGGGCGTTGTGCGAGGGCTCATCCCGTCGACGAGTGCGTCGTGCGCCGCCTCCTTTGCTTGCTGGCCAATGACGAGATTCTTGTTGCAACCACAGTCATTGACGTCCTCGCTGCCGTTGACAGTCGCGGCGCACATAGCGTGGAGGTGGCCGCCGCAAGAACGTCAACGTTGCTGAGAGGTGCCCACCTCGATAGGACGCCCCACTCCGCAGGGCCGGAAACAGCAGCGCTGCTGGCCTTCAAACGGCGGGACCCCGTCCACGTCCTCGCCGTCGCAACATGTATCGCTTTATGTTTCCCAGGGTCGTATGGTTGCTTCGTCGGCAGTACCTCCATGGTGAGTGAGGGAGAGCGTGGTGGTGGTGGTTTGGGGGGGGGGGGGGGGGGGGTGGATCTGGGCTTTGGTCTGCGCATCTCAGTCACCCGTGCGCTGTGTGTGGTACTCGGCCGGGCGCTGTCACGACGCGCCGGTAGCCGCGCGTACTCGTACGCGTACGGCCGTACGTGCCGTACCGTACGGGGGGGATGCACATCCTGGGATGAAGATCATCCCCAGGACCGGGATAGACAATTCCATAATAATATAGTATATGTAGCGCTATGTACACATTTTTTTGATGGGTGAGTATTATTTATAAACACATGAAAAAATATTCCTTACAACAGTATCCCATGTGTAAAGTTAGTGCTCGCACATAAAATGGTCGGACCGCGCTGGCACCGAAACGAGATATTATTTGGCAGTATGGTAGGGCTCAGCAACCTTCGGCGCGGCCTCACCTACGCGCATGCCGGCGCTGCCACCTCGCCACAGGACCTTCTGGTTGCCCGCTCACGGCGACCTTCCTTATCGTGGCCACTATGGCAGCGAGAGCATGCTGCTGCACAGTGACGGTAGCGCTGTTACTGCTCTTGGCTTCGCTGGCACCAACAGCAGGGCAAGCAGCTTCGTACACGGCCGGGCTGCTGTATCCGCAGATTCTCGAGCCACAGTGGCTCACGGCGGAGGCGGCGGTGCACCTCGCCGTGCACCACATAAATGAGCGAAACTTTAGCGTGGTGGGGCAGGAGGTTGGCGCGGCTCTGACTCCGGGGTTCCGACTTGAGCTTGTATACTACCCGGGGTTGAGCTCAGACGCGCCCAACTTGGGGCAGCGGGCTGCGGAGGATGTTTACGCGGCCCACAGCAACGATGGTGCGATCGCAGTCATAGGCCCTTACACCTCACGCGAGGCTCTACAGGCGGCCTCTGTGGCATCGGTGAGCCCAAATCTGATACGGAACCTACCTGATGTTTGTCTAGATGTGTGGCTGACGTCATGCTACCTAAGGCAGTCTTGGGTGTGGCTTGCGGAAGCTAGAGTGGGGAGGCTTGGCGGCCTCACGTGCTTCATGTGTGTACTGCGTTCGGTAGGTCCTGCAAGTTCCTCTAATGTCGTTTACATCATCAAGCACCGAGCTCAATGACCGTCAAGAGTACCCCTTTTTCAAGCGGATAAATCCAGATGCCGAGTACGATGCCAGAACTCTGGCCTCTGTAGTTGCCCGCTACGGTTGGAACCAGTTTGGCTTCATCGTCTCAGATGATGCATACGGCCGCAACATGGAGGACGAGATGAAACCGGTACGAGTGACTGATTTACCTTGGCGTGTGGCCCGTTAAATATGGAAGCGGAAGTCATGGTGAGCATGACCGCCGCAATCGTGGTCATAGGACTCTGAGCGTTGCCCTTCCGACCTGTGCAACAGGCAGCAGATGATTGGGGCTTGCAAATGACACCTTTCGTCGTTCCGTTCAATGATGCTGAGGGGATGGCGCAAAGGGTGGAAGCTATGGTGGCTTCGCAGCTCCGCATCTTTGTCACAGCGGTGTACAGCATCGACATTGCTACGTTGATGCAGCAAGCCAACTCGGCTGGCATCATGGGTCCCGGCTATGTCTGGCTGTGCATCCAAGCGGACCCCAGCCAGGCGCTGAATGACACGGTGAACAGTGCTGCAGATGTAGCAGCGCTAAGGCCGAATATGCAGGGCGTCCTGTGGCTACGTAATAGTATCAAAGATGGAGTTGGGTCAGGCAACAGAAATGCCTTCCAACTCTTGTCGAGGTCGCTGATCGAGACGGACTCAGCTTTATACGCCCCGCCGGAGCTGGCAAGCCGCATGGCAGCCTCTACAGTGCTGCCCCTGGAGTATTCTGCCTATGGCTATGACGCTGTATGGACACTAGCCCTGGGCCTAACACGCACTGAGCGGGTGGTTGCATCCAGCGACATGAACCACGCGTCCTTTCGCCAGGCGCTGCTTTCTGAGCTGTACGCTGTCCAGTTTCAAGGGGCCTCTGGGCTGGTGACCTTCACAGAAAACGGCAACCGCTCCCCGGAGAACATTGCCAACACTCTGTATTATCTAGACATCCAGGGTGATGCGCCGGCCACCGGTCACTGGATACCCACGATTGATTTTGTTGGGGCTGCGCCGCCTGTGTCAGAGGACACTCCTGACATGCGTGTGACTCCGGTGCTGTGGCCGAGTGGCAGCACCGATGTCCCGCAGGGCGGTACCGCCTGCGCACAGGGCTTGACATTTGACTGGCGCAGCAATCGCTGTGTCTACCTGGTTGCCTACGTGGCCGCCTTTACGAGCACTATCTCCATGCGAAACGTGCTGGCGGCTCAGGTGGCCATCCACCATGTCAACACACGCAATGCCAGCATAGTTGCTGATGCAGCCAGTCTTCCAGAAGACTTCCAAATCAAGCTGGAGATGTTTGACACGCGCTTCTCGCCTGCTGGCGGTGTGGAGGGCGGTCTTGATGCATATGGGCGTGGCGCTATCGGCGTCATTGGTGCGGCACGATCTAGTGCCTGTGTCCCACTCTCTCACGTGCTGCTGGCGTCGCAAACGCCGGCAGTATCGTTTGCCTGCAGCAGCGAGTCTCTTAGCAGCCAGGAGAGTTTCCCTTTCTTTGCCCGGACGATCCCTACTGATGCTGAGGCAGCCAAGCTGATGGCACGGACAATGGTGGCTGGCTTTGGGTGGAAGCGCATCGGAGTGCTCTTTCAGGAGGATGACTACGGCTTTGGCGTCTACCAGGAGTTCCAAAACTCTGTTCGTCAGGTTGCTGAGCGCGCAGGTGTCAACGTGGCCACCGACCTGCAGGTGTGAGCACCAGCCAACCCCCAATACAGTGACCCTTCCACGCCTGGAGGTTTGCTAGAAGGCCGCGGCTCACAAGAGGCACAGCGTGACCTTGCCAACTGCCATGTGGCCGATGCCGATAGGAACCACATCTTAGTTTATGTTACCTCATTGCGCTAAATTATTGCATGTGTGCGTGGTAGATCGGCGGTGCTCCACTGTCGCCCGGCTTGATGCGTCAATCACTTCAGGAGATGAAGGACTCGGGCTTTCGGGTGTTTGTTGTCATTCTAATCACAAACGAGGATGAGTTTGTGCGGGAGCTCCAAACTCTGGGGATGTATGGGAAGGGCTACACGTACGGCCTCCACTGTCTCCACCCCCACCTGCTATGCTCGATATTGTGTGCTCTTGGCTGCACAAGCTGACGTGCACTGATTCGGCGTGTCTGCCCTTTGCCGTTGTTCCCCAGCTATGTGACGCCAGGTACGCCTGCTGCTGGTTGAGTGGAGCATTATGGATGTAGATCTGCTGCATTAATTGCTGCTGGTGCACCTGGTGCCCGTCTCAGGGCTCTCCGTGTAGACGCTGTGGCAGGGATCAGTCCCTGTTGAGTGCAGCGATCGACCTGATACAGAAATACAGGTCGCCTCGGCCATATCTGATTATTTCTCACATGCTCACCTTTTTTACTGACCGCCTTGGCAGATTTCCGGTTCGACCGCGTCACGGAGATGGATGCAGGCGTTGTGAGCCAGCTCATGCAGGGCACACTGCGCATGCAGTGGAACCCAGTGATCGAGCCACAGTACTCGAACATGGCAAGCGCCCTAGCTGAGACGCCAGTGAGCTCTCTGCATCCGCTTCTGGTCAGCAAGCTTGAGGCGGCAGGTGCGCGGTGATGCTTAGAGTCGCCTTGTCACCCATGTTACTCACTGTGCAGCGCATGGCAGCGAAATTCCAGTGAGTTTAGCTACAGTGCCGTCACCTGGACTGTCGCTGCTGTATGTGCGGGTGAGCAGGATTCGACATGGAGGATTGGATTGCAGAGAGCGTTGGGGGGAGGGTCTTCCCTTTTGCAGGTGTGTTATCTGCGCACTTGTGTTTGTATGCACCGGTTTTGGCAGCCGGCTGCAGCTGAGACATACAGCCAAAGTTGCTGAGAGCCATGTGGCAGGGTGTTGAAGGCATCTCACATAACCCATGCGATTGAACCACAGTGTACACCTATGACGCTGTCTGGGCGCTGGCCCTGGGGCTGGCCAAGTCCGAACGTGAGGTTGACGGCTGGCTGCAAGAAGACTGTGGGCGGAACGTTAACTGCCATGGCGTGGAGTTGGTGGAGCGCATCCGTGGGCAGACTTTCCAGGGCGCAAGCGGCACAATCAAGTTCAACCGCGTGGTATCCACACTGCGCTACTGCTGCCACCTGGCACATGACATCTGGCCCATAGTTATTGCCCCCCGCCCCCCTTTGAGCTCTGACCGTGACAATCTGCCCCCGCACCACTTCTCTGTGGCGCAGGAAACCAGCGAGGGCGTCACTGTTTTCAATGCCAACCGTGACGGAACTGGTATCAACTTTCCGGTGAGGCATATGTGTGACGAGTGCGCGTACGACAGTTTTTAGGAGCCATGTCCTGTCGGATCCATGCTAACGCCGTACTGGCGCCCGTTTTCCCGACGCAGATTGAGTACTGGAACAGCACTCTGAACCAGTGGGTGGCGGTGGGTCAGTATGAGGAAGATGAGGATGGCGTTGGTGCTCTCAACCTGCACTCCACGCTCGTCTGGCCTGGCTTTGTGACGGTCAAGCCGGAGGACGGCAGTGGCTGCCCTGCGTCCCTGTGAGCCCCGACAGCCTCGCCAAAGCCGTCCTACGCCCATTGCCTATGGCCATCCTGACAGTGCAGTATCTATGGGTCCCTCGAATATATAGAATAGTATACTTACAACCTATAGTTAGAACTTTCTTTGCTACTTTTTCGGCAACAGCTTTAGCTGCATATTGATTCTTCCGCCGAGCTCCATTGTAGCCGCATGAACCACTATAGGATTCGTCCGTACGAGCCACATACAGCATGTTGGCGAATGTTTCATTATCTGCTGGCAAAAATGCGACACCAATTTTTCCATAATGGTGAATTTACCCAAGCAAAGTCTTGCACCCAGGAAGACTCAGGTTCACAGCTGAGGTGTTAGGGTTGAGCTGGTCTGTGAATTAGGTTTGATTGCATTTACTGCTAGGGCTACAGCCAGCCGCCCAAGTGGGGTCGAATGATGCCCTTTAGCAACCCCCAGGCCTCCGGGCAGGGCGTGTTCAAAGATACCATCCCATACCATACCATACCAGACCATACCAGACCATACCATACCATACCATGCATTTACTATGCGCCAAGGGGCTGACGGCGGGGCTGTCAGGAAATTTGTGTAGCAGTACGCGGGGGGTGCGAGCTGACATGTTTGCGGATTTTTCGCATGCAGGTACTACAACTCTACATCCACGCAGTGTGAGGACTGCGGATACGGTAGTTTCTCCGCCGTGAAGGGCCGCACCAGCTGCAGCCTGTGCCTTCGCGGCCAGTACTGTGCAACAACCAACTGCGTCAGCTGCGACTCGTGCACCGTCGATAAGTATCAGGACCAGGAAGGGCAGAGCAAGTGCAAATCATGCCCGCGCAACACTGTGGCGCAGACCCGTGGTGCCTCTTCTCTTGAGGACTGCCGATGCAGGGAGGGCTTCTACCGCCGGGACGGGCGGGTAAGCCCCCCCCCCCCCCCCCCCTCCCTCCCCCCCCCCCCAAACCCCCATTACGCTGCCACCAATAGCAATAGCCACCCTCTGCCCTGTCTTGCAGCATGCAGGTCCATAAAAGCAAAACAACTATGCTCACCCTTCCTGCGTTTACTGGCAGCCAGCTGATCCCACAACTGAGCCATGTATTGCTCGTGACTGCAGCCCGGTAGGGAGTGCTTTCCCTGCCCTATCGGAGGTGTCTGCCTCGGCGGCTTGGCAGAGCCCTTTCCTGCCGATGGGTACTGGGGTGACTGGAGCCTCGTAAACACCAGCGTCCCTGACAGCAAGGAGGCTCAACAGGTGGGTGGTTTGAAATGAATGGAAGGAAAGAAAGGGGATGGGAGGGTGCACGTGGTGCTTTGATAGTGGCGACATTGTGAGTCAGCGCGCTGTTTGTATTGGACCAAGGCGCCGCTCACTTTGACATGCCCCCCCCCCCTCCCCCCCCTGCAGGACATTCACACAACGGTGTTCCACGAGTGCCGCATCAATGAGCACTGCACAAGCAATTGCACCACCCCGCTGCAGACAGAGCGCGCCGCGCCAGACGGATCCAGCTTGCCAGAGTTTCTGTATGAGGGATCAGGTACTGCAGCCCTTCTCATGAAACCGCCTCCCCTGCCTCCCCTGTCCCAGCCATGATTTCGCCCGAATGGATATAACTTCTAGCCTGCTCTCAGATGGCCTGTGCGGCATTGCGTAGACCCCTGCCGAGGAAACGTGACGAAGCAGTGTTCAGTGGGCCGCGAGGGTCGCCTGTGCGCCAGCTGCCAGCCGGGCTATTTTCTGCTCAGCGACAAGTGCATGACGTGCCGTAAACCGGAGACGCTCTTCGTTGTAGGCACAGTCATCTGCATTATCCTATTCTGGTACCTCATCAACCGGTACGTCTGCCCCTGCGGTCAGCCCTTTTGGGGCGACATCTACTGCTGTTGCACTGCTACGGCAGCTGTGGCCTGGCTCCCTCGCCAACTGCCCTGCTGTGCGGCAGTGGCATACAGCACCCTGGCCCTGAAACACATCCTGGCCACCGCACCCTGGGGACATGGTTGAAGATGTACTGATCCCGGCCCGAAGTCCATCTTTATGAATGTGACTCGCTCACGTGCGTTCAACTGTACTTACTTGCAGTGGCACAATAGTACCAAGCACAAGTAAGAAGGGTGGTCATGGCCCCCATGGCGCTGAGCAAATGTCACTACGCCTTAGGCATACATGTTGTTGTTGTTGCTTCGAATGAGCAGCCCCGCTAGTGGCATGATCGGTGTGATGGCCTTTTCTCAGAGGAGTTGCTGTATTAAACTCCCATGACGATGCTGTCCCTGTGCTGTTGCCGTGTCACCTCAACAGGGTGGTTGCCTCCAAGTACGAAGCAGTTGATCTGATGTGAGTTGGCTCGACCGTACCAACAGATGCTCAAGTCCTTGCTTTGTGGCCGTTTCTGCCCCCCCCCCCCCTTCCCCCCCTCTCCCCCTCCCCCCCCCCCCCCCCCCCCCCCCCCGCCGCCCCCCCACCCGCTCTTCGTCCGGCCCTTCTCTGCCCCTAGCTGGGGGCAGCCTTCGACCCGCCGCTTCCTATGTTGCTGCTCACTTTGAGCCGCATGTGATTCCCACAGGCTGATCTACCTGCAGAATGCCTCCACCATCACGGCCTTCAACCTGAATTGGGACCCCGCACTAGTGAACTACGCCTTCTGGGCGCTCGCAATCGTCAACTTCGACGTCACCTTTATTTCCCCAACATGCACGTGGCAGTCCTGGAGCTATGGCCACGGCCTCTTCCTGCAGCTGATCCTCCCCATCATCGTCGCCGCCATCTACGTCTCCCTCTACCTCGCCAACTGGATCCTGCTGCGCGCGCTCTTCAGCAGGGGCCACGGCGGGCACAGCTCTGTCAGCGTTTTCGGCGCAGCTGGAGAAGCAAAGGTCATTGGCTGGGTGGGCGCCCTCATGGACCGCCTTGGGTTTGCCAAATCTTGGCTGGCGCTCAGCTTGCTTGGCGACGAGTACATCGCCAACAGCACCAACTTTCTCAACGTCGTGCGCCCCCCCCCCCCCCCCCCCCCTCCCATCCACTGCCTCAAACCTTTCCGCATGCGACACCCCTTCCCAGCTTCACACCGCGCTGAGAACTGATTGGCTGCGCTTGTGGTGGCGTGCCTTGGCGGCGGACACTGGCACATTCCCACGCCCAGCTGTACCACACACTGACTCTGAAGTCCCTGGAGACCCTCTTCTGCCGCCGCCTGCCGGACGACTCACAGTACCTGCAAGCAGGTGCGCGCACTAGCAGGGACCACCCGCTAGCGCCGCCCTCCGTGGTCGCCTGCCTGACCCGCGGCGTTACTCTCTCCCCCCTCGACTGTGGCGGTGTTGTGTGCAGGGCCTGAGGTAATGTGCTGGACAAAGCAGCATGCCGGCCTGCTGGTTGGGAGCATGTTGGGGCTGGTCGTGTACACGATTGGTGCGCCCCCTGTCCTCATTGCCAGCTCGGCCCGCACGTCTGCTGGGTACCACAGGCCACCTGCATGCAAATCATCCGCTCCGCCCCTAGCACGCACTGTACCAACAACGCATGTCATGCCATGCGGTACTTCCGCCAATGGGCCTTTGCTGGCTGGCCGGGTCGTTTGGAGTGCATGCCCCTCTCCGCCCTGCAGGTGTCCGCCTGATGCGCGGCCGTTCATTGCTCTGCAGGTATCCCGCTGTTCTTCTTCCTGGTGCTGCGCTACGGGCGAACATACAACCTATTCCGCAACGCGCGCTTCATGCGGCAGTGGGGCTGGCTGTACCTACGGTGCCCCCCGCCCCTCCCCGCCCCGCCCTCCTCCGCAGCCCAGCTCTCCTTCATCCGCTGTCTTGTTCATTCCTGTCTGCTGTTTTTCGTGGCCCGCTCAACGCGCTGTGCATGCCCACGTCGCGTGGACCGTAGGTACGAAAAGGACTGGTACTTCTGGGAAGTGGTCATCATGATCCGGCGCGGCCTGCTGGTGACGGTGCTGGTGACGTGCCAGTGGGTGCCGAGCCTGCAGATGGTGGTGGGCGTCGCGCTCGTCACCGCCCTCATCACCTCACACTTCTACGCGCGCCCCTTCATCTCCACCTCGCTCGACCTGCTGGACACCTTCTCCCTCGTCTCTCTCATGGGGCTGCTCTGCACAGGTGCCCCCCCCCCCCCCTCCCTCCCCCCCTCTTTGTCCTCACTCCCCAGGTCTGATCTCATGCCTTGGCGCCGCGCATGACCAAGTGCGGGTGCACTCTCTCACACGCTGCCAGTTGTTCTTAGACGCCATTCCCCCCTCCCCCCCCCCCCCCGCCCCGCCAACACCACGATCACCACCCGCACCTGCTCCTGTGCTTGTACCAGGCATGCTCTTCTACGACACATATGGCCCCACGCTCTTCTCCTCCTGGCGCATCACCGTCACCGTGCTCTGCCACGCGCAGCTGCTGGGCTGCATGTTGATGGTGGCGGGGATGGTCTACCAGGACGTGCGGTATGAAGAGGCGCTCAAGCGCATGACGCGCAAGCTGCGCCGCATGATTGCGTTTGCGGTGCATGCGGGGGTGGATGCGGACAGCGGCGAGGGGTCAGCCACGCCTCAAGCAAACGCTGCTCGGCGCAGCAGCCTCGGAGGCATGGTTGCGTGGGTGAGCAGCCGTGTCATACGCACCTCGGACGGCTTGGATGACGGCGTGGAGAAAGACGGTGTATCGCGAAAGGAGTACCAGGTGGCCAAGATGCTCTCCAAAGAGGCCATGGAGCTCACCAAGTACGCGGCCGCTTCCATGCCACCGCCCTGTCCCGGCATGTGCAGAGCTGGGAGCAATTAATTGCCTCAGCCATCGCGTTGGGTGGCTTGGTGCATGCGCCTCATGGCCTTCCCACCCCTCACCACCCACCCACGTGTGCGCGCGCCCCCCTTTTCCTCGCTGCCCCACTCACCGCTCTGCCGTTATGATCTTATGCAGGACGCTGGACGAGGGCGCGCTGAGCAAGTGGCTGCAGAAGCTGCAGGAGCTGCAGGAAGTGAGGGCTGTCCCAGCCAGACCACGCTTGACGCTTACTGCAGTACACGCCCAGAGAGAGAGAGAGAGAGAGAGAGAGTTCAAGCAGCAGCAGCAGCTCGCGCGTGGCGACCCTCTCGTGTGCCTCTATACCTGCTGGGGGCGGGGGTTATCCGAGCGTGTATATGACCACCAGCACCCTTCCTGGCGGGTACCCCTGGTGCTCGTGTGTGTGTGGCTGAGCACGGCTGTGGCTGCGCCCAGGCGGATGCGGGCGGCGACAAGGGTGCCGGGGTCAGCTCCAAGGCCATGGCCAAAGTAGGGCGCGCCGCCACCAAGATGTTCCTCCGTTCCTCAGACGAGGAGTCCAACAGCGTGCAGCTGCGCGAGGGCGTGATTCGCTTCTGGCTGTGCAACCACTGGACGAAGGACGTGCTATCGGACACCAGCCCGCTGAGCTACTACAGCCAGCACCAGTATGCGCTCTTCTTTGGCAACCTTGTGAACGACAACCCGTACTTGCTTGACTACCTGCTGCGCGCCGCGCCCGAGCAGCGCGAGGTGGCCAAGGTCGGCTGCCCGTCTGCCCATTGCGGGGGGCGGGGGGAAGTAAGGCGGGGGAAGGGGGAAGGCGGGGGGGGGGAGGGGGGGGGGGGGGCTGTCTACCCTTTCGAACACACACATAACACATGACATGGCATGCAGCAGCGGCCATATACCTCCACATGCTGATGGCCCCCCTTCTCACCGCAGGAGGTATTTGCGGAGATGCGCGACTCGCAGGTGAACTTTTCCAGGCACGGGCAGCTCGCCTCCCTGGTGTCGGACCTGGACAAGGGGCCGCTGCTAGCGTGGATCCTCCTGGCAGACGAAGAGGCCATCACCATCCTGCGGTACCTCGCCCGCCAGACATGACTGCATGTCCACCGACCGTGCCATCCACGCTCCTCCGTGGGCGCAAACTTTGTTTGGCGCGTCTGCGAGCACGCCAGCCCCCATGAGCACCAACTTCCCCCCCCCCCCCCCCCCCCCCCCCCTCTCTTTTGAGTCACATGTGGCACTACATTCCTGAGAAGCATTATGTGCACTATTCCATTAATTTGCCGTATTTGATCATTTAACCGCATACGCGCGTTTGTACGGGTGATATCACAGGGGTGCGTGCGTTACCTAACTAGGCGGGACACAACATGTCAGTTTTAGGTGAGCTGTCCCCAATCGAGCACATCACTACAACGTCAACTAACCAGGCTATTATGATGGAAATTCGGCAGTTCGAATAGACTAGAATATAATAGGAATAGAGTATGTGTTGATAGTTTGGATTTTTAAAAGGAAACTGACAGATGCGTCTTAGTCATATTGCGAATCGATTTCGGATAGCACTAAGTACAGTATTTGAGTTTGTATTGCCCATTGAGTACGGATCGGTTTGCGTTCATTATTTGCAATTTCGGCCAGTCAACCAGTTGCGGACATTTAAAAGTCTCTGGTGGGGTGGTACCGGAGTACTCCTGAAAGGTGCCGGTACTAGTAGCGTTGGCCTTATACACGTCGAATCCCTATACAGTATAACTAAATGCGTATTCAACGAGTACATCTGTTACTGGTAAGGATACCTACCACTATATGTAGCCGCGGTTGGTAAGGATACTGCAGACATTGAAGGATATATTGCAGGAATACTGCGGACATGAAGGATTGCATAGTCCTTACCATTGCGCCCAAACAGCTATTGCGATGGAACTTCAGCAATATAAGAAGAAGAGTAGAATAAAGCCAGAATAGAATAGAAGTAGGAAAAAACGCTGGAAGGGAGCAAAACATGGCCAGGCACCGCCGTTAAAATTTTGTCACCTACAAGCTAGCAAGTAGGGTTGTAGGGTATTTAGGTTTTGGGGGCTTAGGGTTTTGAAACCCTAAAATCTTAATACCCAAACACTGCTGGTGCATGCTGACGGCTGCACACGTTGTGAGACGCATGGGCTGAGGAACGCGGCCTGCTTGCGCAGGAACCTGATGGTGGATGTCTACGAGGCCAACCAAGGCGAGGGCGCCATCGAGGAGGACACCACGCAGCGGGCGCCCGCCCTGCTCCGCCCCATCGACTGGCTCATCAACGAAAAGCTGCCCACACCCAACCGGTGCGCGAGGCGCTGCTTCCCACGGGCATGGGGCGTCATACGATGCTCCCGCCTACCGGCTTGGCAGCGCGCTGCTCCTTTCAGTGTGATGCATGCCGCCCCGCCGCTGCCAGAGTGCCTGCTGGCCGCTGACACCATGGTGCCCTCGCTGTGTCCCAATGCAGGCTGGGCATGCAGAACTCGTTGCGGCGGCGGCCTGTATCAGAGTTTCCAGCCTCCCCGGATGGCGATGGTGCTGCGGTGGACGCCGAGGACCGCGCCCTGCTTCAGGCCAAGGAGCAGCCCGGGGAGATTGCTGCTTGGGACGGCCCCGTCCCTGCGTGGGAGGATGCGCCTGGGGCGGTGGTGGAGGTGGAAGGCGAGGCGGCCGCGGAGCTGCCGGGGCTGGCGGCCGTGTATGAGGAGCTGGGCGCCACGGCCGGCGTGTCCTCCCAGCCTGGAAGCGCGGTGTCACGCGTGGCGGCCGCCCAGCCGGCAGCAGGGAGCTTTACCAGTAAAGGGACCGCCCAGCTGACAGGCATCGCTGGCTCGGGGCGGGCGCTGCGCGCCAGGCAAGGCGCCCGTGGCTGGGCAGCCATCTCGCCGCAAGCGGCGAAAGCTGGAGCGCAAGACCTCCATCACCGCAGCCAGCCTGCCGCAGTTTGACGAGGAGGTGCGGCAGCTGTCCAACCGCCGCACTGCGCTGGGCCAAGCGCTGCTGGAGCTGGAGCGCAAGATTGCCTGAGCAACCCGTGTGCCTCAGCCCGGGGATGCGGACGGCTGCGACCATGGTAGCACCCGGAGCACCCGGCTGCCAGTGGCCCTCCATCTTGACGCCCGCCGTGTCTTTCTCCCCTTCACAAGGCTCTGTTTGTGTCCCCATGATGTGCTTTAGTCGCCGTGTCGCCCCAGAATGCCGTCTGCTTGACGGGCTCATCTCACAGCACCCCCCCTCTCCCCGCTGCTGTGTAAGATCATATTACAAGAGTTTGTATAACATGAGGTCCCTGGCACAAGTCTCATTCATGGGCAAGTGCGAGCAACAGGGCGCGCAGCAACAGGGCTGACGATCGGCTGGCTGAGGAATCAGCACCCGCTAGGCGCACAGCCGCACTCCCTGCTTCAGCTGTGCGCTGTGCAGCTGTCAAGCTGTGTCATAAGAACTAAGCGTAACCACAGTCTGGGGTGCTCATCTGATGAAAATGTATGGAGTTTGTGGATAAGGGCATAGCCGCCGCCTACCATAATTATGGAGCCTGCGGCACAATGCCACGACAGTGAGTTCTCATTGAAGTAATCATATGTCTTTCAAGAGGCATATCTCACAATGACAGTTTGTACCGTGGTTGTTTGTGAAGTACATGTTGCAGTGAAACAACAGACATTACTATTTTTTTTAATTAGTAATAAATTGCTCGTCATTGTCGTGCTGCAGCATCACACATGTCGCAGCAACGTTTTTCGGTTGGGGAATTAATGTAATGTAGTCAGGATGTATAACAATGAAGAAATAACTATTTGAAAATATATTGATAGCCTGCGCATAATATTTTGATAGTATATAAAATTACATATCATACATAATCATTAAATATACATGTATGTATGGAATAACAATATTGATAAAAGGTTACGCGTATGAATAAAATACATAGTATACGACAATCGGGTTTAATAAAGGATTGCAGCATGCCACTTGCTTTCTCGTCAGCATCGTACACATACAACTTCTGCTGTATCGCTGTATCTCCTGTATTCACTGGCCGCTGGCATCTCACCACCGCCTGCGTGGCAACGCGATGATGGCAGGTTCTGGTGATGCCGCAACGCCGGCGACGCTGAAGGGCGACGCGGGATTCCCAGGCAGCCAAGTTTTATCGTGCTTATGCGCATGCGCTGGCATTGCCATCCCTTCCGGCGAGTCTGCTCAAAGCAATTAGGGTGCAGGGGCTGTCAATCATGGTGGCGGGGAGGTGCAGTACCCACAGGCTGCAGCATCGACGTGGCCGAGCAGATGGAGCTTTGCGACACGACTGGCAAGCATATTGTGACGATGTGGCGCCAGCTCACGGAGTCACGGGTGCTGTGGGTGCCGGCCAGCTGCCCCGGGCCGATATCAGGAGCTGCTGCTGGCGCCCCTGCCGCCGCCGGGGAGAAGCGCACGCCGGCAGCGTGTTGGCTGCCGATAGTTTTCTACTGTCATATTGGCGGTACCCAGATATTCCACACGTGATATATACATCCTATCCACAACAGCCCCCCCCCCCCCCCCCCCCCCCCCCCCCTCATTGGTATCAAATGTGCCCCCAAAAATGTGCCAGTTGGCGCTGATCGGAATGCCGAGTAGCGTGCTGAAGAACAATCCTTTCCCTTAATACTACGCAGTGCCCAATCGAGCGATTATGTGTAAGAAAATAATCGTAATTTCTATTTTAAAGTAGTAGTCGCCTGGTGAGGGTCAGCCTGGTGACTCACCGCATTTCATCGCGTTGTTTCTGCGGCTGCGCCGCATCACCGTTGGCTCTTCGCGAAGTTCATGCTGAGTTCATGCTACTCAATGACGGCCATCGCAGGAGAGAAGGCGTGTCCACATTTTCAGCACAGCCCGCCATATAGCGCTAACGCACCCCCCTTTGCTTGGGATTGCACAGAAGCACGCAGGCGCAGCTCGATGGAGCTATGCAGGGGGAGTGACGGGCTCGGTGGATTTCCCTTGCATAGCAGTGGTCAGCTGGTCCTTGATGAGTAGGATGTCACTCGCGGCGGTGCTATCTACGTGGGTGCTGTCTGTTCGCCAGGGAGGCAGCGGACGAGTGCGTGGCCGCGCCCTGCCGAGCGGCCGCAAGGCTGTCACCAACAAGCGCTGCCCGACGCCTGAAGAGGCAATAACGCCTTATTCGCAGCCGCGCCGGGCGCTACTTTAGGGTTTAGAATGTTGGCTTTTTGTCGAGGAGAATCTGGCCGAGGGCGATCTCCTGCGGGGGGCTGTAGGGTGCCTCCGCCGACCTGTCGCTGTCCAGGTCCTTGGCTGATACATGCCGGATGACGGAGGGGGGAGTTGGGAGAAGCATCATGCACGGGCGGCTCAGCGCGCCACTGCATGGCAGGCGGTCGGGCCAGGGGAGGGGGGTATGGGTAGAGAGGGCGGCCGAGGAGGGCCGTACCATACGCTCTGTTGCGCCTGTCGGCGAGACACTTCCAGGCCACGACGCAGCCCAGCAGGGCGGTCACCGCCACGGCGGCGGTGATGATGAGCGCGAGGCCCAGCACGTTCATGCGGGCCTCCATGTGCCCCAGGCGAGCCTCCGCGCGCTCGGGGAGTGCGGGCACCGGGGTGGGCGGGCTGGCGGCAGGCACCGGCGCTGCGCTTACATTCGGGCCGGCGCTGGCTCTGCTGCGACCCGATACAAGCACGGGTGAGCGGCGGACGGCACAGTGTGAGCCAAGCCCACCTTCGCCTTTGAGGGGGCGGTGACAGAGCGTCTCCAGCGGCACAAAGCGCCAAGCCCGGGGCGTGTTGGGCGGGGGGGGGGGGGGGGGGGGGGGGCGTCATGACTAACAATCGCAAGGAGGATGCAGCGGTGGAGACTGCCTTACCTCTCGATGTCACGCTGGCCAATCATGTTGCCGTCCAGCACCCTGACAAGCGCAACCAGGCGGCGATAATTAGGGTGACAAGGTGTCAGGGCATTGTGCAAGGTATCGGGAGGTGCAACCGGAGGGACGGGGGGGGGGGGGGGGGGGGTCGCACAGGCCATGCACGGCGTCAAAGTGGGACCACTCGACCGGCAGCTCCCCTGTGAGGCGGTTGTTGGTCAGCAGCAGGTGCTGCAGGCGGCTGAGTGCCGCCCACGTGGGTGGAAGCGGCCCGCGCAGCGCGTTGCCCTGCAGCTCCAGGCGCTGCAGGGCGGTCAAGGCCGACCAGGCGGGTGGCAGGGTCCCGGACAGCCGGTTGCCGCGCAGGGAGAGGCGGCGGAGCAGGCGGAGGGAGGACCACTCCGGAGGCAGCAGGCCCGCGATGGCGTTGCCGCCAGCGTCCAGCTGGAAGAGGGAGGGGTGCGCGCCGAGCTCTGGCGGCAGCTGCCCCGTCAGGCTGTTGTCTGCCACCCTCCTGCAACAGCGACCACCGAGGAGGGTCAACACCGGTGTAGCACGTGGTGCTGGATGCTGCGTGCAAGGCAGCTGGCCCTCTCCTTATTCTTCTGCACAATCCTTTTTTGGACTATTGCATATTTGAGTGATCCTTGATATTCGGTGTCGCTTCTAGCATATGTAATCATTGATCAACCTTCCGCACAATCCTTTTTGGGCTATTGTATATCATTTCGTCGGTGATCCTTGATTCGGTGTAGCTTCTAGCACATGATATCATTGATCATTCGCATGCATGATCTATATGGACTAGACAGAGAAACCTGACATGGAGCTGCAGATGGTTGGAGGGCATCACAGCATCCCGGTTGCGTAAGCAGCTAAGCCCATTTTTGGAGGCTAATGTATATTTCGAGGATCCTTGATATTTGATGTCGCTTCTAACACATGGTATCATTGATCATTCTTCTGCACAATCCTTATTAGAATATTGTATGTTTAGACGATCCTTGATACATATTCGGTCTCGCTTCTAGCACATAATATCATTGATCACTCTTATGCACAATGCTTTTCGGACTAATATACGTTTTGATGATCCTTGATACTCGGTGTTGCTGATATTCTCGCGCACATTCTTGTTATTGATCATTCTTCTGCACTATCGTTTTTGGACTAATTTATATTTCGATGATCCTTGATATTTGATAGTTTGCTTTTATAATATCACATGCAGTAATTAATAATCATTCTTGTATATGCACATTCCTTTTTGGTTTTGTATATTTCGGCAATCGTTGATATTTGGTATCGCTTCTAGCACATGCAATCATTCTTTTGATAATTGCTATGCACATTCCTTTTTTGGACTTGTATGTTTTGACGATCCTTCGGTATTCGTTGTCGCTGCAAGCACATGTTTTCATTGGTAATTCTTATGCGCAATCCTTTTGGGGCTAATGTACATTTCGATGATCCTTGATATTCGGTGTCGCGCTTCTAGCATATGATATCATTGATTGTTCTCTTGCTTATTATTTTCTGGAAAAATGTAGATTTCGATGATCCTTGATATCCAGTGTCGCGCTTCTAGCACATGATGTCATTGATTTTTCTTTTGCTTCATCGTTTTTAGACTAATGTATATTTTGATGATCCTTGCTGATAAAATATAAATCAGTCCCAAAAAGATGAAGCAAAAGAACGATCCTTGATATCCGGTCTTGCTTTTAGTAGCACATGTATTCACTGACCATTCTTATTAGGCACAATCTGATTCATTGATAGAGTATTATTGGAGAAAAGTACCGTTTGTGAGTCGTTTTGGAGCGTTTTGCGAATACCCATTCCACCCCACTAGAATGGGGTGTTTGGTGAAAAGTTGGACCGAATACAGCTAGGGTTATGTAGACTGCACAAAGTAGTATTTTCCAAAGGTATTGCTGTTGCGGCACACAAATGGTGTAGTCACCTCACACGCGATATTATCTCACAATCCCCCCCCCCCCCCCCCCCCCCCACGCCTGTTGATCCCTACATAGCCCCCCTACCCCTCTCATGCAAAAATCCCTTTTGGTCTATTACGTATTTCGATGATCCGTGATATTTGTGCAATCCGATTTGTGATATCCGTGATATCCGTGATATTAGTTTCGAGTTGATACAAAATATTATACGTTTATTACTATTTATACATTTATACAAAATGCTGCATTGATACATTGTTATATATCATACATGTATATACCTTATACAATAAGCCAAGCGAATCATTTACAAGCTGCAGGTATACGATCACAACAGACTCAGACGCCGCAACTGAAACGACAGCAAACAGTAGTTATAGACGCATGCAAAAGGACTTCCCTTGTGCACAATACGATGGGACTAACTAGATGGCTGCTACTCAGCCCAGTAATCCACAATCCGTCAACGAAAACGAGGCTTCGTCGGGCGCTCAAGGGCGAGGGGGTGAGGGGCATGTGCGCATGTGTGCGGCGGGCGCACAGGTCGAGGTCGTCCGCAAGCAGCCCCATGCGCGTCCACTCGCGCGGGATGGCGCCTGTGAGATGGTTGTTGTCCAGGTAGAGGTCCGACATGCGCTCCAGCCGGCTGAAATTTCGCGGCAGCGTGCCGGCAACCTCCATGTCCCTCAGGTCCCTGAAACCAGGCAGTAGCAAGAAGCGTCCATGCTTATGCGATGTTATAAATGTACAGGTGCCGAGTACGCACCTATCAAAATTCCAATTATAAGCCTCAAATTGGC
This sequence comes from Tetraselmis striata, assembly GCA_006384855.1. Lineage (NCBI taxonomy): Eukaryota > Viridiplantae > Chlorophyta > Chlorodendrophyceae > Chlorodendrales > Chlorodendraceae > Tetraselmis > Tetraselmis striata. The sequence continues at coordinate 128,456 of VCJN01002398.1, read as the reverse complement.
ATTATTGCACGCAACTGCTAAATGTAGTCCCGCTTTATAGTCCCGCTACAATTTTGTCGACATATGGCATATGCATGGCAGGAAGGGCAGATTCCTATTCGCAGTGTTCGTGCATGTGACCACGTCGGCAAGAATCCAGTAGGACAGGTATGGTACCACCGCCAGCAGCAGCCGAGCGGTGGTTTATACTTTTCCAAAAACAACTTCTGATATGGGACGCAGCGGAAGCGTGTGCTGCAACAAGGGACCCACCGGTACCGGCTGGTGCATTGTTATAAATAAGTACGGTACTAGAAAACAATCCTCCTGTTTCAGACTGGCGCCGTAAGATCATTTGATCTGCTCAAAGCATGCAAGAATTGCGGAAGAGTATCATTGGGCTTGGCGCCGTTTGCACATTTTCATATTGTACACACAGACATAAAAATATACATACAGTTACAGATTAAAGTTTGCCTTCAGCATAGAATAGCCATCGTGCTGCTTGTTGAGATGACGGAGGAGGCACAATGGAAAGGTGGGGATGGCGCGCGCACTCACAGTTTGCGGATGTCCTGCGAGGAGCGGCGGCAGCGGATGACGCCCCTGGCCTGCCCACCCTCCTTCCCAGGCAGCTCCACTTCCTCGTTCCAGTCGCAGATGCTGCGCAGCGGGTCCCAGGTGCGAAAGACCGGCCCGTCCTGGCACCCGAGGCATCTCCCTGCCGGTAGCGTCGCCTTCCAGCCCAGCAAGACTGCGGCAGCATCGTTCAGCTGCGTGCCATTGTACTGCGGCTCGGTGGACCTGCAGTCAACCGCAAATCAATGCGCATCATGGCACAATGGAGCATGTGCAACTCATACCCGTATTTTTGCACAATATATGGACGACATTTTGTTCGCGCATAACGTAAAGCGTCCATATCAATGTGAATGTCGACTCCTGTGTGCACTAGGTTGCAGCTTGTAGTTTGGGCTAGCGCTCGGTGGATAGTCCTCCGCAATGCCCGATGGCCGCAGCTCACCAGTTTGGCGGATACCAGTCCTCCTCCAGCAGCATGTTGTTCTCGCTGACGTCCACCGCCACCAGCATGGGCGGCGTCAGCGTGAGCGGCAACAACCCCTTCGGCAGCCCTCCAGTCAGCTCGTTGTCACCAAGGATCCTGCCGAGAACGACAGCAGCACCGGCCGTGTAATCTGACACCCTGAGAGGATGCTTGTCTGGACCCCAACCGCATGCATGAATGCCCCCTCCCCCCCTCACGCTGTCAATGCTAAGGCGGTTTCGGAGATTTCACAGTGCTCCAGGCGGCGACATACTCACAGCTGTGTCAGGGAGTAAAGCGCAGAGAACTCCACCGGGATGCTCCCGTTGATGTGGTTCCGGCTCAGGTCCCTGTCCGCCATGCCAGCACGAGCAGGAAGGTCAGGCACGCGCCAGTATCGAATGGCATGCGAAAAGGGGGGGGGGGGGGGGGGGGGGTGTGCTGGCTCGCAGCAGAACGCGCACAGGTTGTGAAGCCCAGTCATGGCTGACATGCTGGCGGGCATGGGGCCCTGCAGGCCGTTGTTCTGCAGGAGCAGCTTCTCCAGGCTCGACAGCGCACTCCACTGCTCGCTCAGGCTGCCGGTCAGCTCGTTGCTGTTGAGTTCCAGCTCGTTCAGAGTCGGGAAGTCGGACCATTCAGGCGGCAGCGGCCCGGTCAGGGTGTTGTACTGTAGCTCGAGGTTGATCATGCAGGGGTGCCCGCCCCACTTTGGGGGCAGCGGACCATCCAGCTGGTTGTTGCTCAGCCGCCTATAACGCAGCGCGATGTACTTCAACCGTTGCTGCATGAAAGCATGACAAAGTGTGTGTTGCGGGGGAGGGGGAGGGCGGGGAGGGGAGAGGAGGGCAGAGCGCCGGAGAACCCATGGCAACTGCAACAGCGACAATTACAAGAGATGGTGTGTGTGCGTGTGTGTGTGTGCGTTGTGATGTGTTTCAAGAAGGGAGGGGAAACGCACAGGTCCAAGTCGCTCGCGAGACCTCCAAGGCGAGACCACTCCACAGGTAGCGTGCCAGAGAGCTGATTGTCGCTGAGGTAGAGGTCGTGCGTGTGCTCTAGCCGGCCAAAGGTCGCAGGCAGCGGACCATATATTTTCATCCCTCTCAGATCCCTGCATAACATCTGGGGATCTCAGTCTTTCATTAATGGCAAAACGAGCGTTTCAGAATATATGCATGGACGAGCACATCTTTGTGTTATTGGAATTATCAGCACCCGCCCATTTTGCCATCTAAATATCCACGGAGCCTTTTTCACAAGTCTTACGTCTACCTCTTACGATAAGCATCTATATACGATCTTGAACATCTATTCATGATATAACCGACGTATGGTGTTACAATTGTCAGTAGCAGTTATTCACAAAGTTGATCTCTCCCATGATGAATTGATACCACCCTATATTTCCGTGAATGCCATTTGAGTCGGAGGGTCTGGGCAATGTCGTAGAGCGCACAGTTTCATCACCGCATGGTTGTGGTGCGAGCAGCGCGTGACACCCCTGCTGACCGTGCCCTGCTCCCCTGGTACCCTTATGTCATCGTTCCAGTCGCAGAGCTCGTTGTCCGCCGTCCAGTTGCGAAACACCGGACCGCCCTGGCAGCCGAGACAGTCGCCTGGCGGCAGCGAGGCCTTCCACTCTAGCAGCACGGCGGCGTCGCCTCCCGATTCACTGGAGTCGCCGTGTGCGGTCCAAGGAACCGCAAGCACGCAAAGCGTCGCGACAAATACCAGGCGCAAGCCGAAGGCGCTCCCCGCGCGGCAAGACGCAGCGGTACTTGGCCTTATTTCGGAACGCATTTCGGACCACTCTCTGCGCAGACTCGCCGGCTATCACACAGAGCGGGAACCTTGCACAGTGATGCTGTTGTAGTTGTGATGTTGCGTGTGTCAGGTTTAGGTTGCTGGAAGGGGTTCCTTTCTTTCAAGGCTCGGCGTCGTGGCCGCCGTTGCCACCTGGCTCACGGAACCGCCTCGCGATTGGCTGAAAACGACGGGCCAAATACGGGCAATCCTCAGGTGTCGCACTGCGGGACCGATACGGGTGTTATGCCATACCAGCATCCCGTACACAGCTGGTTAAAAAATCGTTACACTCGTAATGCTGGTAAAAAAAATTACATCAGGGCTTTCACAAAAGCGCACTAGCGACTACAACAGAACTAGTCGCTAACAGCAACTATGAAAGGTTGCCAGCAACTCGTAATGCTGGTTAAGTTTGTAAATTACAAATAATGTAGTTACAAGAGCGAAACGGCCGTCGTAGGGACGCTGCAAGGGTTTTTAAAACTGGTGCCAGTCCTGTCCCGGCCCCGGGGGCGGGGAAAACAACAAAAAAACGACGTTTTCTGGCGGCGAGCAGCAGCGCGCGCTGCTGCTGTAGTAGCAAAGTACCACGTGTAGGTTTCCGATATAGGTTATTCTACGTCATCGACGGGTTATCCCGCGCGTCGCCGCCGCGCGCTGATCCGCGCGCTACAGGGACTCGTCAGCATCACTCGCGTCTGATGCGGACGGCGGGGTGACCGCCAGTCTCCACCGGACTACATTCTGGCGGTAGACTCCTCAAATAAGCTTTCAGCTGATCTGCAGTCCAAAGCCCCCCACCGCACCACCGGCGTTCAAAGGCCAGGAGCCGCGCAGCTGATTGCTCCACTGCAAAGCCCAGTGGACGGCCTCGAAGTCGCTGCCTAGCAGTCCCGGAGCGCGGTGGCGACGGCTGGCACCGACCGCGGGCTGGGCGGCACGAGTACACCGACCAGGGCAGCGAACTCGTGACCGGCGGGGCAAGGGGCTCAGCAGGCAGCGGGGTGGCGCTGCTGGCGCCCAGCCCAAGGCCGGCGGGCGGTAGCGGCACCCCATTAGCCCCGCCCGAGCTCCCGTGGCCAGGGGGACGATGCCATCCTCCCGGATATCCAGCCCGGTGAAGGCGCTGCAGCGGGTTTACGGCAGCAGCGGCGCCTCCGCCACCTTCCTGCGCAGCCTCAGCTGGGGCACCGCCGCCATCCTCACGTTTGCATCCGCCACCCAGGTAAAGCCACAGCCCGGCGCTTCCGCCTGCCCCACATCCCCAAGCACACCAGCACGCAGCGCACCATTCCACCCCTGGAAGTCCCACATCAGCCGCCCGTAAGCCCACATCGGGGGTGCGCGGCCACACAGGTCATGGTCATCAAGCTGTCTCAGAATGAGCCGTCAGCGCTCAGCCACGACCATGCAGTGTCGCCCTACCCCTACCACTTCACCTCCGTGCCGCTACTTTCGGACTTGCTCAAGCTGGCGGTCTCCACATTCCTACTATTCCGGTGAGCCCCCCCCCCCCCCCCCCCCCCCACACCTCTCCCCCTCCCCCCCCCCTCCTGTTGCTTCTCGCCCTTCGCTGTCAGCCATTCCTGGTACCGCTTGACCAGCATCCCCCCTCACATGCATGCTGCGGCCCGGCAGGGAGGGGTCAGACCAGCGCAAGATGACCAAGGACTGGTGGAGCATGCGGCTGTACATCGTGCCCGCGGTGTGCTACTTCCTGCACAACAACCTGCTGTTCATGGTGCTAGCAGACGTGTCGCCCTGGACGTACATGATCCTCGCCAACCTCAAGATCGCCACCACAGCCGTCATGTTCCGCGCGCTTCTGGGTGCGCCGCTCTTCCTCGCATCCCCTTCTCACAATAGGGTGCTCGCTCGTGTCGCTCATCCACATTGCCCCCCCCCCCCCCCCCACCCCCCCAACACACACGCACACCCGGCACTCCCATTCTGCACAGGCCGCAAGCTGACCAAGCTGCAGTGGCACGCGCTGGCCCTGCTAGTCTTCGGCACCCTCATCAGCCAGATTGACGACTGCAGCCGACACGGCCTCATCGCCATCTCCTACCGCACGCTTGCCAAAGGTTTGTCAATGGCTGCCATACCCATTGCCGCACCGAGCCCCACCACACCCTGCGCATGGCCGCCAACCTGAGGACCCCCCCCCCCCCCCCCCCCCCCCAACCCACTCTGCCTTTGCTTTCATTGTAGGCCTGCTCCTGGGCTTCTTCTCCGCGCTGGCAGGCACGTACACCGAGATGTTTCTACGCGCCAACGACGACTCGCTCTACTGGCAGAACTGCCAGATGTACGGCTTTGGCGCGCTCTGCAACTGCGTCAACGTGCTGGTGCTCGGCTACATGGGCGGCTCGTCCGAGTTCCCGCTGCTGCCACACGTCCTCACGCGGGTGCGTCTCCCTCCCCTCCCCTTCACCCCACCATAATGGAGACATCCCCGTATCATATCACCGTACTATGTTATATAGGTATATCTATTGGTATCTTATGTATAAATGCATGCTCCCTGCAATGTTGTGGCGGTGGTGTGGCCTCCCGGTGACGCGCTCCTGGCACTGCGTACCCTGCCTGCAGGGTTTCAACACGTATGCGTGGCTGGCCGTCGGTGTGCTGGCCTGCGCGGGGCTGCTGGTGGCGTGGATCATGAAGTACACCAAGACAATCATCAAGGTGCCCCCCTCCCCCCTTTTCTCCCGCCTTTCCCCCCCTCCTCTGCCAAGGGGAAGCCCAGTACCTCCCAGAGCCTGCTGACGCAGCCATGATCGCCAGGTGTACTCCAACATCTTCGGGATGCTGGTGGCCATGATCGCCTCGCACTTCATCCTGGGCATGAAGATCAGCCTGCCCACCATGCTGGGCTATGCCACCGTCTGCACGGGTACGTTTTACATCTATGTGGAGCAATCCCTACCTGAGCGACGCCATGCATCCCCTGCCTCAGTGCTGGGGTGTGGGCAATTTGGAGGCAGGGAATTTGGGCGTGGTGGGGGGACTTTACACGAGAGAGAGAGAGAGAGAGGGGGGGGGGGGGGGGGGGGGGGGGGGGGAATAAAAAGCATAACTTAAAGGGGGCGCTTAAAAGAAGAAATACTGACCGGCGGTGTTAAAGCGATAGGGCTGGTAATTCATCAATCAATCTCTTTGGTATGGTGAGCATCACGATGCGTCAATCGGCGTTTGTGCACTAGTTGAGGTGGGGCTGACGGTTCAGTACCTCGCCATTCTCTGCGAATCCCGTGTCCGCTGGCAGTTTCACATATTGCCCACCCCACCGGGTTAGCGTGCCCACCTGAGCCCTCCGTCCCCCCCTCTGGCCCTCCCAAGCTACAGACAGCAACGAAGTCACACACACACACACACACACACACACACACACACACACACACACACACACACAATCTCACACCGGGGACCCCCATGTATGTCGCTGCAGGAAGCGCGCTGTACTACCTTGGGGTGAAGGACCTTCTTGGTGCCGAGGTGCGCCCTGGCACCAGGGTTACCTTAAGCCACAGACATGAGCGCAACCTCTGCCCTGAATCCTTTCCTTTTCATATCCTACCGGAACCTCCGCCCCCCCCCTTTGCGTCACAGAGGCACACGGCTGATGCTGTTGCTAATGTTGCGGTTGGTGCTTGTCGCGGCACCCCTGCAGGCAGCGTTTGAGCTGCTGGGCAGCCATGACCTTCCGGGCAGCGCCCCAAGCCACACGCGCGCTTCCACGCACCCCTCGCTCGTGGAGGTGGAGGTCAGCGGCTTCCAGAGCAACAAGGGCACCTAGCGCACGGCGCTGCTCCTCTAGGCACCCATAGAGCCACGACCGCGTGCCCGGTACAGGCGCCCCCTCATTTAAGCTTGTTGCCACTCCAGGGACCCCCCCCCCCCCCCCCCCCCCCCCCCCCGCGCCTGGTAGATGAGTGGTGGCACTGGCACCCAGCAGGTGCGCTCTGCCTGTTCGAAGTATGCCATTTGGAGGCGGGCCGGCGGCTTGGATACAAAACCACGCCATAGCATGGATGAATCAGCGCAGGTGTCGTTTGTGTTGCTGCATCGGCATGACCGCGCACGGACAATCCGATGATGCGGTCTGCACACGTTGCATTCGCAGAAGTTTTGTGTGTTACGACACACCGGTAAGTCATCATGGGCATGCTCATGGCCTTGCCGTGGGATAGCAGATGTAGGAAGTATAGTTATGGGCAGCGCGGACCATCGATCATTATGGAACGGCTGGGCCAACTGCCCAACTACGCGTCAGTGTGGGACAAATACAGACTCACATACTTGTTGAGCATGCTGAGTTTCAAGCTGCGGTATTCAATGCGGCTCCTCGTTTTCATATTTCCGTACATATTGTGGGAACTCAAAAGCTGTTGATGTGGTACCGTAATAATGTAATATATTATCATATTGACGGTGCCGGACAAAAATCGTACATGGGTGGGTTAGCACAGATCAAACAGGTGCACATAATAAGTTCGGTACACTCGCGTAGAGAGCCCTTGTGCTGCCAGACGCAGCGCTGCGACGCGGAAATGGCAATATGCCGACATCATGCACAGCAGCACAGGGATGGCTTTCGTGGCGGTTGCGGAGACGCAGACTCGAAATGCAGTTGGCAATGTACTGCCAGCGCTGCGGCTCCTCACTGCGCATGTCAGGGCATGCTCAAAATACACAAACCGCGGTACCTGCAACGTGCTGTTTGTTAATGAAATATTAGTGGAAAACTGTATCAGACTGATAAATACGTTATATTTTATATCGTCGCGCGCGCGGCGCGAGTGAAAACGCGTCGTCGCCGGTGCCGTCCGCGCGGGAGGCTGCTCATTGGCTGCTCGCGTCAGCATCGGTGCACAGCAGTCGTCATCGGCCCGTCACCCGCACCACCGCGCCTGCGCTGCGATATGCAGCGCTTCCGTCAGCCCGCCGGTGCGTACTAGTCCACAGCCGCTCTTGCTCGTCAGCCACCCAACGCATAATCCTTACATGCCACACTTCAGTCGCTTACAGCGTCACGTGTACACTGCTCCGCTCTTGCCACACGCAGAGACCGCACACATACTTCCCGGGCAGAGCCTCCCCCCCTTCCCCTTTCCGACTTCCAAGAGAGAGCCCCACCTTCCCGCGACCTGGCAGCCGTGCGTCGCAGACTGATCCGACACTCCGTACACAAGCAAGCGACTATACGCATCGAACCCAGGGCGCAGGCGTCTCTCCGCACGGCTGAGGAGGCTCGAGGGCGAGCGTTGGCAAGCACGGAGGGGTCGATATCGCGCGGCGTTATCGCGAGGCAAGTCAGCTGTGGCGACAGCAAGGGCGATGGCGATGGCAACTTCGGCGGGACCGCTCCGCTGCACGCAGGCACGCGGACGGGACGCTTTGCTAGCCAGGTGCACCGCGTCCATCCCTAGATCGGTGAGCCCCCTTCCTCCTTGCCTGATCGGCGTTGACTTCTTGGCAGGTTGTTTTATGGCCAGACAAGATGGTCTGTCGCGCCGCTGGGACTGCCGGCACTGAGCGACGGACAAACACTACGCAGGCGGCACTCGCGGCAGCGAGGATCGTTCGGAAGAGGCGCGGCGAGGCCGCCCAGCCGCCGCAGCATGGAGCTTCCCTGGTGGCGCGCGCCAACATGGTGAGAGCCGCTGGCACGGGATGACGGGACCGCAGGTGCCTCCTGCCGCAGGTGCCTCCTGCGTGGCCGCGTCGGCCCGCGATCGCGTTCGTGTCGCATTCGGGGAGGCAATCAGCGGTCCAGTCGTACGGCGTACTATCACTTTGCACGCAGTCACGACCCACTCTCGCGCCTTCTCCGGCGATTGGCGCTGCTTTTCGCCCGCTACCGCAAGCGAGTTGTGCCTGGCGATGGTGCCAACAAACTAGATATGTTTATGGGCCACTCTGAGGGCAGTCCTAAATGAGCCAGTGGCGCATGGGGAGGCCCTGCACTATTCGGACTAATACAGACGAAGCGCCTTTTCCGATCAAGGCACCCAGCACCTTGCCAGATAGAGCCGCTATGGGAGCCAGACACCGGCCCCTGCTTGCCCGCAAACTGAGTAGCCGCTGCTGTGTTCCCGCTACCAGGCGCCCAACCTGGGTGGGGACAGCGTTGACGAGGACCTGATGCGCTCCGGCAGCGAGGGCGACAGGGGGGACGTCTTCCTGGGCTTCAAGGTGGGTGTGTGGCTGTGGTGGGTATGGGTATTGTGTGCGCAGGGTGCCACTGGGCAGGAGCTGATTGGGATTGGAGGGTGGGGGGGGGGGGGGGGGGGGGGGGGGACACAGCCGGCAAAAGTAGCAGCGCTGACCACGGGCTTTGCTACGCACACAGGGCAACGCGCAGCTTTTTGGGATGAAGGGCGCGGTGCACAGCAGCCAGGAGAAGTGGAAGCTGCGGCTGCAGCTGATGAAGCCGGCGGCGTGGGCGCCGCTCATGGTGTCCGTCTGCTACGGCATCTCCGCCTCAGGGCAGTTCCAGTGGGAGCCGATGGAGCTGCTCCGGGTGCTGGCTGTGTGGGTCATGGTGGGGCCGTGCCTTGCAGGTGGGGTGGCGCTCCCTTGGCCCCCAATTCTTCCCCTCCACACCGCTCTCCCTTGTCTTCGATGACATGCCGGCAAGCTTCCTGTGCTTGCCTGAGCACATCCCCCGGTATGCCTCGCAGGCTTCAACCAGACCATGAACGACTACTTCGACCGCGACATTGATGCCATCAATGAGCCCTACCGGCCCATCCCCAGCGGCGCCATCAGCCCCCGCGAGGCGGAGGAGCAGATCTGGGCGCTGCTAGCCGGCGGCATGGGCCTCGCGGCGGTGCTGGACGTGTGGTGTGGCCACGATACCCCCAGCATCAGCGTGCTGTGCGCGATGGGGGCGCTGGCGTCTTACGCCTACTCCGTGCCTGGCATCAAGGTGAGACCCCCCCCCCCCCCCCCCCCCCCCCCCCTTTCCCTTCCCGGCCAGAACACACACAGGCGCTCACATTCAAACCACAGATTTCGAACATATATGGCGTCTACAGGCTGGCGGTTGTTAAATCACTGAAAACACGCGCTGATGCGCTGCCCCCGGTCCCCTTTCGCTGGGCCCCCCATTTCCCAGCTGAAAAAGAACGGCTGGTACGGCGGCCTGGCCATGGCGTTCTGCTACATCGCCATGCCGTGGTGGGTGGGGCAGCTGCTGTACGTGAGCGAGATATCAGGCGAGACGCTAGCGCTATCGCTGCTGCTTGGCTTGTCGGCTATCGGCACCAGCATCGTGAATGACTTCAAGAGCGTGCGCGGCGACACCGAGATGGGCCTGCGCTCCATTCCTGTCATGTATGGCGAGCAGGGTGCCAAATGGACAACGGTCCTGATGACAAATGTGCCGCAGCTGATGGCCGCGGCGTACCTCGCCTACGGGAGGGACCAGCCGGTGGGGGCCTTGCAGCCCCAACACCCTGTGCTCTCCCCTCTCCTCTGCCGCGCCCGCCCGCAGTTCACGCGGCTGACACCTCTTGCCCCCCCCCCCCCCCCCCACACACCCCCCTCCGCGCAGGGCTTTGCCACTGCGGTGGGTGCCTGCGTACTGGCGCAGTGCGCCATGCAGCGCAAGTACCTCTTCACAGGCGATATCCTGGAGAATGACATCGCCTACATGGCGCACGCCAACCCTTTCCAGTGCCTGGCCATCATCGCCATCTCCAGCGCCCTCAGCCAGGGGCTCTGAGCAGCCAGCTAGCCAGCCAGCCGCACGAAAGGTATTGCACCCGTGTTGCCACGTTGCGGCGATAAAGTTCTGCGCGGGCCAACGGCTCAGTGGTGATTGGGAATAATTAGCGCATGCGCCATGCACCACTGCCCGAATCCTGTGATGAGAGTTCTTTATTTTTGGTAGTGTCTGCTGTCCTCCATATTGGCACCGTTGTCCCAACCCCAGGGTGGTGGGGGTGGAGGCGGAGCTGTTGCGCTACCTCGTTGCTGGGCTGGGTGTTGCAGCTGTGGGCGCAGCGGCGCTCCAGCTCAGCAGCCTGCAGAACAATCGTGTAACTGCTGACTTCAAGGCCTTCAACAACGGTGTGCGTGCCTCATCTGTCATCATTGGAGAGTACTGCCGATGCATGATGACAGCTGGATGGGTGGAGAGAGTAATCCGGCCTCCTTGTTTGGCGCAATGCGATTGACCAGATATATACGAGTAGGATGACGATAAGGAGACTAACGGAATGTGTAGATGTGTGTCTATGCCCGGAACGCGAAGGTAGTGTGTTCACATTATGCTGTGCTATACACAAGCATCTACCTACTTCGATTTTGGCGTTTATATGTCGTGCAGCTGGCACTCAATAGGTAAATAGTCAAATTAACTATACTAGTCGCCATGGCGCGGCGATTCCACACGAATGTGTCGTATCCTGCGACATAATGTTTTGGAGGGCTTCAGGTTTTCGGAAACGTCAGAATTGTACTTTTTTACAACCTCCGCGCCGGTGCTTGCTCGCAGGACGGGTGCGGCCTTGCTTTCTCATGCTTGCCATACTTGTGTCTTCTCCTCTACCTTCCTAGCTGCCGCCCTGCTCGGGGCGGGTGCGTGAGTGTCGAGTGGTGGCATCGAGGGTCCTCTGACGATTTGAGTACGCTCCCGCAGCGGCTTCGTGCCTTGGGTCTGTTTGGCTGCCGTCACGTGGTGTGGGGCTTAATCGAAAGTGAGTGACTCACATCTCAATCAATACTCTCTTTTATCCTTTGGGAGCCTTCCACCTTGATGCCTATCCTGATGATGCTTTCTGTGCTTGTTCTTGGCGGGCTTCCGTTGCAGTTCCCTCTGCCTTCTAGGCTCTCTCTGCCTTATCCTGGATGTAGTGATTCGTTGTGTTACCTGTATTGGATACCGCCGACCTGCCACTGCTACCACTATTTCGCTGCGGAAACTTTGAACATTTCAAGCAAGGTAAGTAGTATGAGCAAATTTGAATTTATGTCGTTTATTGCTGCGAGTAGTATTCCTTATCATATATCCGGAGGAAAATTGTAAGATCGAGATAATGAAAGCCTTGTTTGACGGATGATGTACCCTGTAGATTGTCACCCGCCGGGCGTCATCAGGCCCGGACGGGGCGAGTTTACTGCTGGCGGCGGTGACAACAGCGCTCGGCGGTTGGTGAATTGATCGACGACACGTAGAACTACCCCGTATCTCATACACATACAACGTCCCGGCAGCACGTGGGTCACATGTCACGAACTGCGGCAGGCACATCCGGGAATCGTCGCGGTTATGAAATTGTCCAGCAGCGAGCATCATCATTCCATCTAGAGGGATTACCTGGCAGCGACTGCCCGTACTACCGGGAGCAAGCCCACAAAATCAACATCTCCTACCTCATACAGCCGTCGTCAAACACTCTGCTGCTCGTTATACGCCGACCGACCTTCAAGCATAAGCCAGCAAGGATGCCGAAGACTATCTTGGGCGTCGACATCACCAAGGCCGCATGGGAGCAGAGCCCGCCGCTCCACAACCGTTGGCACCCGGACATCCCCCCCGTCGCGACGGTGCAACCGGGAGAAGTTTTCAGGGTGGAGACGATCGATTGGACCGGCGGGCAGATCAAGAACGATGACAGTGCGGACGATGTGAAGAACGTCGATTTGACCCAGGTGCGAACCACGATGACCCAGGCGGTGGGGGTGCAGTTCCGGCCCGATTCCCGTTTGGGACGAACGTTGCGAGCGGTCATGATCGGCAGAAGCGTCGGTTCTCTAATAATCGTCATGATGTGGGTGGAATACACCGGTGATACCGTACAGTAAAGAACCGAAACACGCGATGAGCCGATGACCGTCAAGCGCCAGTATTCCTTGCGGCCCTGAAATTCTGCGTTGCCAGCCACGGCAGGACGACTATCCGCACTCACAGCAGTATCACATATTCTGCTGAATTTCGCGGTGCGAACAGAGTGGCCGGCGTTGTCGTGGCGCACCGAAGGATGCCAATTCGCAGTGCTGGTGCTAAAGGTAAAAGTAATAAGGACCGCCCCGTGTCATCGGCCTAAGCCGCCACAGCACCTCCTGCTCCTGACCTCCTGCGCCTACTGCAGTCGTAGGTCTAGCATAGCCCTTCGACCATTGCCTCATTCGAGCCCCAAAGGGCTAATGTATTAACCTGGTAAACCCGAGACACGCCGGGCCGATTTGTTTCCGATGCTGCATCAACCAGTGCTGGTGCTTCCTGTGTGAACTTCGAGGTATTCGGGCGGACAATTGCGCGTCCACATATCGCGAGCGAAGGAAACGGGTTGATCGAATGGCATGTTCCTCGCCGCAATGGCGAGCTACTGTGTGCGAGCGACCTCTTTGTTGTATACGCGCAGTTTGCGGGTGTGTAGGATGTCATAACCGTTTGCCGTCGTCGAAACTTTCTCTTTCGGAGTGCGTTGGTGTTGCCTACGCCAACGACATACCGATGAAAGGTGCGCAGATGCTGCCTAGCCGAAGTGAAGTCGACTCCGACATATAAGCTCTCCCTCTCCCTCCACCTCTCTCGTTTACTCTCTCACCACTCTCTCTCCCTCTCTCTCTCTCTCTCTCTCTCAGTCCTATTTATCTGCTGTAAATACACTGATGACAACGAACTCCCATTACATGGCGTGTATCATGCGAATAAAGCAGTCATGCACTTGTTGTGCGGCATCCACATGCAGTTCGTGACAAGCACAGCAGGGAAGCTTCCTGTGTCAAAGTCATACTATCTCAGCACAGGTTCCGCTGGAAACCGGCTATGAGTGCATACGCCGGTGATGCCAAGCAAGCGAGACAACGTGACAAGGACTCGCTAGGTGCTGGGTGCAAGCAGGCATGAACTGCCTTGATTCCGAGTCTGCCGATGATCTGCGCAGGTGCACTACCTCAGCGGCCCCATAGAGGTTACAAGCGCTGAGCCCGGAGACCTGCTCAAGGTGGAGATCCTCAACCTGGGGCCTCTGGCGGGCGATGAGTGGGGCTTCACCGGAACCTTCCACAAAGACAACGGCGGCGGGTTCCTGACGGACCACTATCCCGAAGCGACCAAGGCCTGTTGGGACTTCGCCGGCTGCTACTGCTCGTCCCGCCACATCCCAGGCGTCAAGTTCGCCGGCATGATCCACCCGGGCCTCATTGGAACGGCGCCAAGCAAGGAGCTGCTGGACATGTGGAACGAGCGCGAAGGCGCGCTGGTGGCGGAGGAGGGCACACCCGCCGAGAAGACCCTCTGTGGCGTGCTGCACACGCGCCCGCTGGCGGCTCTGCCCAACCCCGCCGGAGCCATGCTTGGCAAGCTGGGACACTTCAAGAAGATGCAGGTGAGCATGCCTGAGCCCCCAGAGCAACATCGTGGGAGGCCTCCAGCGAAGCCACGCAGTTGTCTCTGGGCTACGTGGCGCTGTCTGCGACACTGCGCAGTCTGAACCACTGGGCCGGGGGGCATTGCCGTGATTGGTGCCCGCCTGCTGTGTCGCCAGGGCACAGAGGAGTGGGACAAGGTTGCTTCCGAGGCTGCGAGGACAGTTCCGGGGAGGGAGAACGGCGGCAACTGCGACATCAAGAATCTGTCGCGTGGATGCACGGTCTACTTCCCGGTGAGAGCGCCGGAGTTTCCACTCCCCAATGAGTGCTGCCCATACGCGCAGAGCAAGTGATAATGACACGGCACACATCCTGTCAACGCAGGTGTTCGTGCCTGGTGCCAACCTGTCCATGGGTGACATGCACTTCAGCCAGGGAGACGGCGAAGTCAGCTTCTGCGGAGCCATCGAGATGAGCGGCTTCCTCGAGCTGCGCACGTCCGTCATCAAGGGCGGAATGAAGCTGCTCCCAGTCGTGGGACCTAGCCCCTTGTGCGTGAACCCGGTGTTCGAGATTGGGCCGCTGGAGCCGCGTTACTCGGAGTACCTGGTGTTTGAAGGCATCTCCGTCGATGAGCAGGGAAAGCAGCACTTCCTGGACGCCTCTCTAGCGTACAAGCGCGCGGTTCTTAATGCCATCAAGTACCTCGCCAATTTTGGGTACACCGAGGAGCAGGTGACGCTGCTTGTGAAGCCCCTGGGAGATTAAACGCCGGCAACAAGAGGGGAGGGTAGTTCGACCATGTTGGTCCCAGGTATGATCCTGCTTTGCGCAATGCGGGAGGAGACTTAACACACCGTCATTCCGCAGGTCTACCTGCTGCTCTCGTGCTGCCCCTGTGAAGGGCGCATCTCAGGCATTGTGGATGGTGAGCCTCCTTGATTACTAATCAGACTTCCCTGGTTGCCCCGGGAGTTCTTCACGCGGAGAAAGCTGACACCGCCTGTGTGTCTGCTGCCAGTCCCCAATGCGGTGGCGACGCTGGCCATTCCATTGGCCATCTTTGATAAAGACGTCCGGCCCAAGGAAGGCGAGGTGCTGGCAGCGCTCATTCAGGGAGTCAGTGTGAAGGGGTCTGGTGCCGACGTTGCCCATGAGTCCGACGTGGCAAGCGCGCCGGTACCTGTTGACCCGCGCCTGGCGTAGAAAGGATCTGGTGTCTTTGCCGGCGCAGGATTTGAACCAGGGACACCCCCCTTACCCTGTTGTCATCAACTTGGTCGTGTTACATATAACCGCGATACTAGAAATGCCGCTATAAGCTTCCGAGGTAAAGGCATTTGCTACATCTGGCGAGGCGTTCATGCTTGCCTACTACCCGCGGGACTTGACTTGTCCTCCAGCGAGCATTAAAAACAGGTCCCATCCAGTGTAAGTACCGCTCCACTGACGGCATGATCGATAGTGATATCCCTACGGTATATCAATCACATGACAGCATAAGACCCCTGATCTGATGAGATGGATCACACTTATCCCGCTGAGCGTCTGACCATCACCGCCATCCCCCTGTGCCCACCGCTGTGATCTCTGAGGGGTGTCTGCCTGACTGACACATCTGAATTTTACAACACCGACCTGGCAACATCTGATGGGGCGAGCCTAGCATCGATTCACAGCGAAATTATAGGGCATGGGGCCAGGCGTGAATATACGGGTTTGGACTGGCCGGGGCTTTGACGGTGTGAGACTGCACAGTGATGCCCATAGTCTGCACAATGGCAGGCATGTCACCAGCATGCTGGCTTTGTGGCCGCGGTCACGCCCTTTAAGCGCAATCCGAGCGCCATGAAAGGGGCTGCGCGTGCCTCATTCGTCATTGCCGCCGCCCCAGATGTGCTGGGACACACCCACACCTACATGTGACGGTCGGCGAGAGGCACAGCTGGTGAGAAAGAAGGGTGAGACCCTTCGATATGTATGCCTGCTGGCAAGGTTAACCGCAGTGCAGCGAAATATGCAGTGAGCTTGTGTGGTTTGGGCATCGTGCCTCGGTTGAAGATGGGAGCGGCCATCCCTCCGGCAGCACATGCTGCACCCCAAACTCCACCTGCGGTCCAGGAGTATGTCAGCAAGATCAGCATTGGTTGAAAGCTCGATTTGTTGGAACGTCATTTGTCGGAATTGCCCACACCGTCTTGACTTTGGATGCGCCACGTCGCCCAATGTTGAGTAGCTCCAGGTACTGTCGCTTGCCTGGGAACGCCACCAGGCGCGGTGCACCACACTCACCGCAGCTGCAGCCTATGCTGCTGCAGGCAGCTGCTGTGTGGGCTGTCAACCGATCAAAGAAGTCGCGCTGCCACTCGGGAAACACTCCAGACTTGAATTTCGCGCTAATCGTGCCAGGCTTGCCTGTGCCCACATCGGTCAGCCCAATCCCGGCTCCCAGCATAAGATCATCATCCTCTGCGCTCCTGAACAGCACATAAGAAAAATCTTTTCATCAATTCGGAGCGCCAGCTTCGATGATGAGTACCAATACTTTAGAGCACTGGACAAGCACCAGGAACTCAGGAAGTACAGTGTAGGGAACAAGTAGAAGGATTACTTGTAAGGGTTGCAAGGGTTTCACGGGTGCCAGTCCTGTTCCGGGGGCGGGGAAAAAAAAAGGATTACTTCTAGCTATCCCCGTAGATGAAATTAGCGAGTCGGAAATTACGACATGGTTTCGGAGCGCGGCGGACAAGCCACTTGGTTTCGGAGCCTGGGTTCAACCAGTACAGAGCCACTGTTGGGTTGAGATCCGCGCGGGCCAGGGCCACGGGCTAGCGCGAGGGAGCGCCAGATCGCAGGAGCGTAGGAGAAGCGCCGTACCTGACTCCGTCAGGTGCGATGCCAGAGGCGATGAGTAGCGGCCACATCCTATTGTTGGGGTTAGAATAATAATGGCCAGTGCGCCAGGCATGCTCACTGGGGTTGTGGCCAACGATTATCAGTCGCAGCGGCGCGTCGCCCAGCTTTTCGGGCAGTCCGGCTACTGGTAGCGCCTTGTCGACCTTGCCGCGCGGCGCGTTGCTTCTCCTGTCTGCCCCCTTGCCACTACCGGCTTGATCGCTGGCCGTTGCCTCTGCGGGCCATTCGGGCCCGCAAGATCGCCTCCTCCCGGAGTGTTGAGTCACAAAAGCAGGGACTGGTTGGTGATTTGCGGGCTCCTGAGCGTTAAGCGAGCCTTGACGAGATGGGCACCGACAGTGTGTAAAAAAATAACAGCAACCGAGTAGGGATTGCTATCCCACGCCCCCTGTAGAGCGAGAAGTACAGCTTGCGGCGAGCAGCCAGCTGAAATCTTGCTCTTTCTGAATGCACCCACTGCAGGACAGGTAGAGCAAGCTGGCGGTGGGTTCGGGCTCGCGAGCTTACCTGACAGGGCGAGATTTACCGGGCTTGATGGGCGAGGCGTGGTCTTCTTCGCCAGTCGAAACGCCTGCGCCAGGACAACTGACAAACCTAAACGACTATAGACAGCAAACAGCGCTCACGCTCCTACGTTTTTTCTGCAGGCTGCGTCGTAAGGGGCTGCGCCACCACGCACCGCGAAGGGGTTTCCGCGCTTGCCTTCGCCGGCGCTCGCGCTGCTTGTCATCGGTGCGCCTCTCGCGGCAGCGGTTGCGCGGCCTTCGGATACCCCCACCCCGGCGAGGCGGAACATACCTAATTCGCGGGCGTCGGCCCTCTTTGTGCTCTCATTCCAGCTGGTAGATCAGTAATCAACTCGTGCGGGGGCAACAGTAACAACCCGACGAGGCAGGCAACGATATGAGGGCCACTCCCACCACCGTCGGTGCGAACGATGGGAAGCAATAGGACGACCGCGATTCCGGCGAATTAAGGACCGCGCGAGAAAATAACAGTACAGATGATAAGCTCATCAGATTTTTGACCTTATAGCGACTATGTGCCGTCGTCTACCAAGGATATGGTTATTATTGTCTTACTGGTACCGGTAGCTTGCTCCAATGTACATTGCGCAAACAACGTTGCCACCCGTGGGCGGCGGCGAAAAGGGAATAACAACGAATCGTGTGCTCGGCGAACGACGGCAGCGCGGATGGATGACGATGATTTATGGCGACGTATCGACACATGTATGTACTAGTAGCATTCTTATATTATCATTATTAGTTTGCGACTGCGGGTACTATTTATATTTTTACACATTGATCGATGTTTCTTACATCAGTGCGCCCGCGCTTCTTACATATGCCCACTAAAAGCAGACAACGCGACTACGCGATGATATAACGGGCGGCACGCCAGCCCGTCATATCAGACATAGCCCTTCACAGCAGAGCGCGGCCGCGCAAGGTCTTTACAGCATTCCACAAAATCATGATTATGTAAAGACGAACCCTCATGCAACCCCATCGCCTCAGCGCACGAGCAATGATGACGGCGCACGGTTTGTGTACATGGGGAATAATTATTATGCAATTTGCAATTTGCAACATGCACGTGCAAACTTCCCACACCGAAGAGGCGGCCGCTCATAATATCTTCCGGATCTTGAACTTGCAGCAAGGATTAATACTATACTTTTTTTCAACAACTGCTGCTGGAGTGCTGCTGGCATTCTCGAGCGCAATAATGCAAGTATATCGCCGATTACAATAACATGCAGCAAGGCGCATCAGGCCAGGGGCAGCATGTTGGCGGTGCAGCCGCCCTAGTATATCGCCAGTGATGCACCCTATGCTTTCTTGCGTGAGGTTAAGAAGTCCATGCAATGCATGAATGCATGTTACATTATTTGTATTAATGATGCATGGCTTTCCTATTGGGCCCTGCCGATTATAATAGGTAAACACGTAGAGTGGTCTGCAAGATATGTGTTGCAAGATTAGTGCGCGTTCTTCCGTATTTGCCGCAGGCTCCTACCCCTGCTACTACTTGGCGGGATTGCGGGGAAAGCAATAGCACATCAAAGCGCTTTCAATTTCCTGGGGAGTGCATGATTATTTCTCTATGTCACCTGCAACGTGCGAGCAGTGGGCTAAGGACGAAACCAGTGCTCGGGTCTTCGCACTACAGGTTGTGGAACATCATGCCGCCCACGGCCCAGTCACCCGCGCCGAGGGTGCAAAGCCAACAATAAGCAGCGCGACTAGATTGGCAGTCCCGACCTGATGGAGGCCCATCTAACAGTTGTTGCGTCACATCTACAAGTTAGCGCGGAGTAGGCGTGAAGTGGGCGATCGCGTGGCAGGCCCGTAATGTGCTTTCACCCAGCATGGGCCGCCATGGGGCGGATGGGTGAAAGCACGATAAATGGGGTTCCGTGGCTTTTGCGCCTATATTGATTTTTCCCCTTTGCTTTAGCTGCAGCACGCGAAATCCTGCAGTGTAGCGACCCAGCAGGCGTCTTCATGAGGAGATGCCTATAACCCCCAAGAACGTCCGATTCCGATCAGAGAATATGGCGCTGCAATAACTTTATGACTATTTATCTGCGTGATGTTGCAATTTGCTTGCAGTTCTACAATGTGCAGGGCCAAGGTCCAGTGTGGTTGTCTTGCCATGTCACATGCAGACCGCTAGCTGACCACAGACCCCAGCCCATCATGCATGAGCCGAGCAGCATGAGAAAATTTACAAAATAATTCGATCCAGCAGAACGTAGTCACCCATCTTCTGGTTTGTATACATTTCACCTTTGATGTAAAGCGGCGAGCACTTTAAATGACGATGTAAATGGAGAGAACTCATTAAGAACTTGAGTGCTGTGTGAAATGGTACATTGAGGACGCAGTCATCGAACCATCCTCCAAGCCGTCAGCAAAAAATACCGGATTGAGGCCATGTCGACTTCGCATGGCCACTGTTGAAATGTGCAATAACTATAGCTGCTGAAAACAAGACTATGTATAATATTACTATTCGGACAACAAGAAAAAACACTGCTTATTAGAACAGTATATGTTTTACAGCAATATGCAATGCTACAAAGCTCAGAATTCAAATAGGCAATACTGGTGGAGATGACTTAATATCACAGTGGCGCCATGCTGAACACCCGTGGAAATAATCAAGAGCAATTGATACGCTCATAATGTATGTTTCTAAACTTGCCATGTTGCATGCCACTAAACCTCGGCGAAACATATGTGCAGCACTTGTGCCTGAGACAATTGCTGGTGAGAGCAGCAATTCCCAGGTCTGTGCATAGTTGAATAAAATTACACTGACTCCTCCTCTGCAAGTTGTCCCGGGCAGTTGCATGTGACTCAGCCCGATTGATAATTGCAGGACGACTCTACTCTTCCTTGCCAGGAAACGTGATACCGGCCCATGTCGAAGCTTTGTACGCCTGAAAGGCTGAGTTGCTGCCGTAAGTCCCTTGTTGCTTCTTTTCCAGCGATGTTGTGGCCATGACTAGTACAAACTGAATTCCGAGGAAGCTGAGCACCGCGCCTAGTGCCCATGGCCAGCATGATGGCAGCTGCAAGAAAGCACAGGATAGACCAGCAACGAGGCTCCCTGTCCAAAGAAGTTGCTCCCCAGTGTAGTTTGGATGTCTCAGCCAGGCATACAGGCCAGTGTCCACCCAGCGATCGGGATGCTGGGCTTTAAATTGGGACTTTTGGAAATCCCCCACCGCCTCAATTACGCCTCCGAGGAGCATCGCGCCAAGCGCCAGCTTGCATATGATAATTCCTGCAGGCGAAGCTCCAACGGAGTACCTCGCAGAGAGCACAACAGGCGCTGCCATCCCGAGGTACAGGAGGGCCACAGAAAATATGAAGGGGGTCCTCTGCCACCGTTTCGGAGGGGCTCTCTCCTCAATTCGCTCAACAAAGTCACGGAACTTCGGAACTGTCAACTGCGTTTTCAATACCAATCCCATCAGCAAAGCATGCCAATTCTAGGGATCACAAGTAACGCACTGTGCTGAATGCCATTTCAAAATGCACGCCTGGGCAGCAAGCGGTGGCTGTGCAGGGCGCTTAGCGAGGTGGCGGGTATGACATACCTGGCGCCACAGGAGAAATGCAGCTAGCCTCACTCCATACAGGCAGGTAAGCCAGGCGTGTACGGCAGCCAGTTCAGGAAGCCCTCCCGCGATCAGTGGCAAACCTCCAGCCAACGCCATCGCCCCTGAGGAAGCCACGTTTGACAGGCGGATTGCCCGATCGTCACGCCTCCATAACTCGTTTGTGAAAAACAAACGAGCGCGCGATGGCTGGACACTGAGTCAGTGGAAGTGCCGGGTATTGCAGGTCCTCAGCATGGAGACGCACCGGCATATCCATACGACACGGTGTACTCCCGCTTCCAGTATCCGAGTAGCGACGGGATGGAGCACGCGGCCGCCAGCACGGGCAATGCGCTCTGCGTCGCGAGGAAAGCAGGGGCGGGCAGAATTGCCGACACTTGCAGGACCCGCCGCCTCGGCGTCACGATGGACTTCTTCTGGGCCAGTGCACCGCGGCTGGACGGAGCGCGGCTGTGTGCCCCCGGCAGGGCGCTGCGTACCGCCCTGGGAAATGATCGCTGCTGGCTGCCGCGGAATTGAAGCGCCGGGCGAGGAAGGCCTGAAGTAGGGGACATGTTTGATTACTCGCCGGCTCGGACTCACAGGTGGTATTTCAAAGTTTTGCCACGACGACTATGCCTATCGACGGAGGAGGTCAGCTTTAGCACTGCAAGATGCTCGACGTCGCTGTCACTGCTTGTCGCTGGTGGTATCAACCGGACAGCAGCACTTATAGTGCTGCGGTTTACGCCACGGGATCAGCGCGCATCGCTTGCTGATCAACGGTGTGAAATAGCGGCTGCTGCCGGCGGTGCGTACCAGTACGCGCCGTGCGGTATTATTGATGGCGCGCTGGCTACTGATGTACGGATATCGCGGCGCCTGCCGCCCAACAGAGCGGGACGACGAGTACACGCGCCATTTGGCTTGCTTGTGTCAATCTCCTCAGATTAAATTTAAGGGCCAGTCAGACTTTTTTAGTATGTTTTAGGAACCCCCTCCCCCCCCCCCCCCCCCCCCCCCCCCCCGCCACCAACTCCGATATGAGGATTGGTGAAACATATGCTAGCTGCAACATTCAAGAAATCCATACAGAAGTCCAGCAGGAAAATCAAGCTACGGCCCATCGATCAGAGGCGGAAACCGCCATGATTGCTGCTAGCCACCGACCAAGCGGCATCGCTAGCCACCAGCCGCCGCTCCATGTCGCAACAGCAGGGACGCTCTCTCCGGCACCTAATCCCGGGCCACTCCAATAGCGGCACTAGGCCGAATGTGAGGTGAAGGCGCCGACAGGAATCAAAGGAGCTTCGAAGAGGTCTCGCAGCACGGAGCGGAAGTGGGGGGGGTTAAACCCGTAACATGGCGCCACGGGCGGGTAACCGACGCGGGCCTCCCAGCGCCAAATCCGATACCAGCTCGGCCGTGTATCCCCTTCCGCCGTACGTAGAACTCCCTCCCCAGCACAATATCCTGGGCCACTCCAATAGCGGCACGAGGCCGAAAGTGATGAGAGGGCGCCGACATGACAGGAAGGGAGAGGGTGCTCAACGAACAGCAAGCGGGGAGTTGACCGGACTGGCCACCAACGCCATAAGACGCCGGTGTCCAGCTCGCACTGCTCCTCCACGGCGGTGGCAGCACGGGCGGGGCCAAGGCTACCAAATGGCCACCCGTGCACGAGCCCCCCCCCCCCCCCCCCCATCCCAACTTGGGGTGGAGGCGGAGGGAGAGCTCGCGATTCAGAGCTCCGACGACGGTCGTCGGATCCACCCAGGCAGCGGGTGGGTGGGGGATGAATGGGGGTTTTTGTACTGTTTTTGAAGACACGGAGACGACATAATTGTAACGAGGGCGTTGTTATCTATACCTTAGTCGCGCGCAAATGCTTTGAAGTTTACTAACCCCATCGGTACGCCGTTATTATCCCGCTCGTCTATTGCTAGGGTCCATCGTTGTGACCTAACCCAGTCCGGCTCACCGGTCGGAGCTGTACCGCGCAAGGATTGGAACTTGATTAAAATTCAAAAGACGCTCACTGACTAGCATTACCTCCGCCCTTGAGACGATACAATTATTACGAGGGCGTTGTTATCATTGTATATACCTTTGCAATCGCGCGCAACGGCTTTGAAATATACCCAATTGGTACGCACGTTGCTAAGGTTCATCGTTGTGACCTAGCCCAGTCCGGTCAACCTGAATTGTACCGCGCAAGTGTTGGAACTTTATTCAAATTAAAGAGACGCTCACTCGTTGCCGTTACGTCCGCTCTTGCACGGTAGCCCGAGAACACTTGGACGGTCGCGCAACACTCGCACACCATCCCCGCGTACATTGACACCCAATACACATCGTCGCAAAACTTAATTTAACCTGATTTACAACTTCTAGTCCGCTGCTCTCCGCCGCCCAGACCGTGTCGCTCTAAGGGCATACCATCTCTAAGGATAGTGGGACACATATGTGTATTATAGCTCCGGCTGCCGGCCATCGTCCTCTTCAGTTTCCATCCCCGCTTCCTTCTGTCGCAACCTTGGGCTGCCCCTAATGCCTGCTATCTCTGACTTCGGGGCATCTCCTTCTTTCGCGCCCAGTTCATTATAGAGCCCCATGCCTCCTATGTGTGTTTGGTCCGCTAAGTATCTGCAACCTCGGCCCGTTGCTCGGGTAGGCATCTATCTAGGGCGGCGCCGTGTTGCCGCGTGGGGTGTATCCCGCAGGAAGCACATGCGGACTGAGGCAGCCGAAGCGTCCCGCTCTGCCATGCGCTATGTACATGGGTCTCCAGCCCGTAGATGAGGTTCCGTCTCAAGCATGTTGTAGTAGTGGTTGCGATTGCGGGAGTACGTTGTGTGGCCTGAGGCCTAATGGGGTTTGCGAATGGTGTACCGCCGGGCGCGGGTGGTTTGTGTAGGCACGCGGTCTGAAAAGCCCTCTCCAACTGCATCCGTCCTGAAGTCTTATTATTCGTCTTGCAAGTCACCGAGGTCGGCGCATGAGTCGTGGTCGTCGTCGGCCATCCTCTCGACGCCGCTCGGAAGAGCGCCTGAGAAGGAAGGAGTGAGAGAGTGGAGCGGACTGTCCGTGCCGAGGGAGGCATTTTTTTCGTAATGCGGGTGCATGGGGAGCTGCCGCGGTCCACTTTGGCGACAACTTCCTAGATGAGAAAATTTGCGGCGAGTGGCCTCCGGCGAGGTGCGCGACACTTATTATTGTAAGGGTGGACGGTTACGACTCGCGGCGCCTCGCACGGGGAGGGGGGGGGGGGGGGGGGGGGGGCTTTCTCAGGTGCCATCACTTCCAAAATTTGAACCGTCCATGTCCCCCCAGCTCCCCGGCCCTGTGACTCAACCCACATTGCGATTGTGGTGAATCGCCCATTCCGCTGAGGCTTGGGAAGTCCACACACGTGCACCGTGTCGGTCCATGTTCAGGGCGGGGGGTGTCGAGGCGGGTGCGAGATCATATCTTTGGGGGGAAGCCGATCGTGCCACTACACCGTGTTCGCTTCTCCACATGGTCCCCTCCCCGGAGGGTCCCCTCCCTTGAGGTTCTTCTTCCCGGAGGGTCCTGATCAAATTCCAAAAGCAATCGCAACGCCACCATGTTTCTTGCAGAAGGATCTCGTTCTTGTGCTGCCCACGTCCGAGACGCCACGTGCGTAGTTGAAGAGGATGTTTGAGCGACATTGCGACACCTAATGAAGGTAGACCCGCGTCTCACGGTCCACCGCCTCGCCATGACAAAGATGCTGCGGTGCGACCGCAATGAGGCAGAGAGGGCCGGACTTTCTCCGGAACGACATGGCCAACCGCCTTGTGCAAGGCATCGTCCGCGATGGTACGCCACCGTTTCGTCCTTGGTCCCTTTGTGTCGTGCCCCCTTTGTATCGGGTACCTTGTGTATTAGGTACCCTCTCTATCGGGTACCCACAGTTTCTACCATGTACCCTCTGATTCGTGCCGTCGACAAAATTTGCAGATTTTACGATGTTCGGAACTTGCGGCTTTGCATGCAAGCAACCCTTAGCCAGGCAGCCTGGCGCGGCTATCGGCATCACGCAACCACCGTCTATTGATGTGGAGTCCCATGTGGCGGCGTCATGGGAGGGAGGCGTGTGCACTTGCAGCACATTCTCGTTTCATGCAAGAATTGTCACGACGCCCCGCGAATGCGAAGTTGCGATTGCCGTTGTACTAACATGATATGGTTTTGCGACGGGTGCAAGCACCGTTATACAACGATTTTCGTGCGACATCTTGTCCACGCACGGCCGATTGTTCGACGAGCCTTTCCAAGGACAGCTGCCAACGGAGGTGCATGCGAATATGGAGAGGGCGAGGAGGATGGCCGCGCCCAAGCGGAGGTTTCTGCTCCCCGCGTTCTAGCAACTCCGGGACGATGCGTATGTTGTCGCGCAATACCACGCGGGCGTTCTGGCCTTACACCGCCCGCATTCTATGGACGTTGTCGTCGATTCCGTATAAAGAATGGCAAGTGTCGAGAGTCTCCATTACAAACAGCGACTAATGCGGGCTAGGAGTTGTTGTGTGTGCATTGTTTAGTTGCATTGTGCATAGCCTTGGCGCCGCATATGGCGACCTTCGTGTCAAGGAGTCGGAGAAGGCGGGGATGGAGTTGCAGTTTACGCCCGCAAAGTCCTCAGCCCAAGATGTCGTGCCTCCCTATCCTGTCGCAGCGACAACCGTAGGTGCCCCCCCTTCCGCCTCTCACCCCCTCACCACCCACTTTAGCCTAGAGCTGACATGTGGTATATGGCCATATTGTATATACATCAACATGCACGCACTTAATCGGGGCAGTGTGATGCCAAGTAGCTTGTGCGCTGGGCGCGTTTAACCATGGCATGCCATATGATTATATGCGCATGCAACACTGCACATCCTGAAATTGCGAATATGCTATTCGCGAGGATTGCTTACAACAAGGTTTGGAAGGAAGAGGTGTTCACCTTGAAACAAGGCAGCTTGAACATGCTCTATGCGGTCGTGAAAAGGGCCTTGGATGGGAGCACACATAAGGTAGGCGTGTCTTCCAAACCCGAAATGCGCATCGTCTAGCAGCCCGAAGGATTGTGACATGCTGACGACCTGGATTTGAGTTTTGTTGAGGCACTGGGGCATGACTGCCGATACAATGGCGTGACATGTTGAGGTGATGAGGATTGTGGACGGGACTTGCACTTGGAGTGCACCGCGCCAGAACATCTCAGGGTGGCTTAGAACATACTTGATAATTGCAATAGTAAATTGCAATAGTATGTTATGCCCCTTGCGCCCCCGAGCCACTCCGGCGCCCCCGGGCCAGTACTGGCGGAATGGCGGTTGACATGACTGTGAATCCACAAATACTTCATTGTTGTCACTATCCTCCCACAGGTCCCCGCCAAAGCCCCCTCCCCCTCCCCCCGTCATAGAAAGCCCCCTTAGGTGACCTGGCCTGCAGTGTTCACTCCAAAATCGACTCTCCCATAGTGATTTTGCAGTGGAGCGGCATTGGATAAGTGGTTGTCTTTATTGCATTTGCGAAGGGGAGTGTCCGCCGTCTCATTCACAGTCTACTGAAGCATACGCTTTTGGGCAGTCCCTCCAACAACGAAAGTGTTAGGGTGGAAGTTAATGCACTCCATTTCGGGGCAAAGCCACAGAACATGTGCCTTGGCGGGGCGCGGCACGCGAAGGATAGCCTCACAGTCGGAGAACGCGCGACAATACTTACGGGAGCTTTAGGCATGTGGTTGCGTTGTGGGCCGCCCTTGCGGATGGGGGGCAGTGGACGCAAACTCCCTCCTTGTTCACAAACGGCATGAAATCCTTGGGGGGTCGGTCGAGGACTATGGGCCGTGCCATGACATGATTGTCCTCCTACACGGGGTTCTGCGAGGTTGGCATGGGCGGTGTCATAAAAAGCCCGCGGCGGTGGAGAGGGTCCCGATTTGAAGGGCACTTTTGGGAGGGGGCACGCTAGGGAGGGACCCTATGGGGAGGAGACCCTATGGGATGGGGCCCTTTGGGAGGGGGGGGGGGGGGCTCACATGCACCTTTCTATCTTCATATTCATCCGAACTTATCATCCGCATGTTCCTCCTCCTTCTCCGTATCCGCCGGTTCCTCGTCCTCCGCGGTCTCGCTCGCCTCCTCCGCATCGACGGCCTCGTTCCGGGGCGCCCCCTCCGCATCGGCCTCCCCCGCATCAAGCACGTCCTCCGGAACGCCATGGTTGCCCGCCTCTGCGGACGTGCCGGCACCCGTCGCACCCCCCATGGCAACGTCTTCACTCTCCGTTGAGGGGGACTCCGGGGAACGCTCCGACACCCACATGGTGCGGTACTCCACACGACACGGCCGGCGCCTTGCCCCGAGGCTCGCGACGGGTGTCGGAGCGAAGTGCCATGAAAAACTCCTCCGATTTGTCGTTGACGAGCTGCGCGTGCTGTGGATGGCCGTAAGCGAACGATCCGGCAGCATCAAATACTACAAGGGCGCGCCATTTGGGGGGGGAGGGGGGGGGGGGGGGGGGGGGGGGGGGGCGCTTACCCGGAGGCCATGATGCGCCACAGCCCACGCGTTGCGTTGGCGCTGCATGACGAGCATGATATTCGGCCCACATGGCAACCGGAACGGCTTGGGGAGGGGCGGGGAGAGCTTCACCCCTCCCCCCCCCCCCCCCCCCCCCGGGCATGTGTCATCGCTTGGAGAAAATTGTGGTCGACGAGACGACGTAGCCTCAGATGAACGCATGCTGCAAGTCAGTCTTCATTTGGTTGGGATGGTGAATTTATTCAATATCTCTGCGCGGCCGAAATCAAACGCGTCAAGAATGCATGGAAAGTACATAGTCCCTATGTGCCTTGCCCCCTTTGTAGAGCGACCCCTCCACAAAGTAAGGGGAGAGGGGCGCTCAAGACAGGTACCCTATGTCGGGTAGTGTGGGCTGGGCTTTTAGGGAAGGAAACATTTTATTACATGATAGGTCGGTCCAACGTGCGATGTGGGAATTGTATAACGGAGGTGGCCACGGCGGTTTTCGACGCCCTCACTGGGTTGCAGGAATACACGGATAATTATGCGTGTATTGCAGTATCCTCGCTCGGACATGCATCACAATACCGAAACCACAATTATGGTGTGGGCCACATAAAGTCGGCAACAAAAGCGCGGAATCGTCCACTTTTGTTATTCGAAGTATATACCTTCTTATGCAACATCATTGAGGAGCAAGAGGCAGCAACAATCCTCAGGGAATGGGACAGGATTTGAGCGTAAGCGGTACATGCTGGGGGGCTGTGAATTGTCCCGTTTCTTGGTACAAAACTCGAGCATTTAACCATGTGCAGGTTTGAAGGGTTTCGACAAGTTCGCATATACTTGCATAAAGTACATGCGCATCTACTAGCGGCGGGGTGTAGCACATGTAGTCGTCGCTGCCTTAAGTCGGATGGCGCATAGTGCGGGCATTTGTCTGCTTCCCCCACCAATTCTAACCGATCTTGGTCCAATATGACCGACCCCGGCGGAGGGGAGGGCGGCGGGAGCAGAATGTTCGGCGTTGCTTTGCATGCTATGCGCGACCTAGCCGGTGCAATGGAGCGGGCGAAGGCCGTCGTTGTCACGATGATTACCACTGAATGTGAGCCAGTGTAGTACATTCCGCAGCCCTAGGGAAGCGAACAAAGTGCGGGTTCTGAGAAAATGAGGGGGTGGGGGCAACCTAAAGCAGAACATTTATTCGTTATGGCCAAAACCCGACGACGACTATACTGCGGCGACCCCTGCATCTTATTGGTATTCGTATACGGATAGTCGCCAGCGGCCCCGGAGGCGCCCATGGTCTTGCGTCGCCATGCCTTAGCCGCCACCCAGACCGCGTAGCTGCCCTCATCACCCCCGATCCCGCGCGACGGCACCGTGATTTCCGGGCTGTGGCGGGTCGCTTGTATCCGGCGGGGCGCCGCGCGATGTCTGCGCCTTCCGCCGATGGTGTTGCGGCAAAACGTGCCGTTGACCCCGGGTCGCCGCCGCCCCCCAGTACATCGTCTAGTACATCATCAGGCAGCCCCGGCGCGTCACGGGCGGCGGGGGCGTCGCCCGCGGCATCACTGTCCAACGGTGGTGCGCCCGGCGCCGCCCTGCCAAGACTCAACCCGCCCGCGCCGCCCTCGCTTGCTGCCCCGCCGGCTCCCACGTACGCCCAAACGGCGAGCCGGTCAACGAGTCCCGAGTACGCGACGGGCGCGGCGGGTACGACCGGCGCGCGCGCTGCTTCGCCTGCGTCGTCGCCTCGCCGCAGTACTTTCAGCAGTGCTTCCGGGCCCGGCGCATCGCAGCGCGATGACGACGGCGTTCCGACCGGCCTGAAGGTGTCCGAGCGGCGCCAACCACGGCCGCGCGGTGGCAACCGCGGCTTGGCGCTCACCGGCCTCGATGCCCTCGCCCGCCTACACTCTAGGCTAAACGGCAGCGGGCCGGCGCGGAAGGGCGGAGCGCCGGCGGCGGTTTGGACAATGGCCGACGCGGTGTCATTCACTGGCGTCGCCGCGGGCGCCGCGTGGGCGCCGGGGATCGACGCCGCAGCCATGCCGCTCCAGTCCGCTCGCGTCAGGCACCACCCGGCCGACGTGGTAGCCTTCGCAGAGCTCGCCGCCGCGTGGCTTGCCAAGGCGCGCGCCGCACTAACCGAGCGGCGCCGCCATCGGGGCCCCGCCCCGCCGGTGGAGCGGGACAATCGTCGGTGCTATCGCCGCCCGCACTGCCGTCCGTCGCTATGTTCCGGGGCGTCGTAGCGCACCCGGTCGTTTCTTCCGCTCCGCCAGAGATGGGTGCACCGTCCGGCCGCCCTGGTAGCCATGCCTCACGGGCTCGGTATCGGCCTCCCCCTACTTGCCCATTTCCGGCCGGTGACGGGGTGGGGTGGGGTGCGGTGGACCTCCTCTCCGACGTGGACACGGTGTACACGCCGGCGGAGATGTCCATGGAGACGGCGGTTCCTATCGACTTCCAACAAGCGTCAGTGGGCGGAGGCACAACGCTGCGTGAATGAGCGGGTGGTGGCGGCGGTGGAGGCCGATGACCAAGTGGTGCTGGATAGAGCGTCGAAGTGGAGAAACATGCTGCCGCAGTTGTTGCCCATGGCCCCGGGCCGAGGGGGCTGGCGGCGGCAACAAGCCTTGGCGTAGCGCTTCCGTGCATTCGCATAGCGGTGCTTGACGGAACTTGTGCGCTTATGGGACGACGCCCGCATCGAGGCGCTCTGTGCCGGACATGCCCACTAGCGTCGAACGGACGCCGACCTCTTTGCGGCGTTGCTCGTGGACATCGCGGTGGCGTTGGTGGAGGACGGAGAGCTCTCCCGAGCGGCGGGCCGACTACCTTTTAAGGGTATGGGCGACCTATCCTCGCCCAACTGCGCGACAAGCACCCACCCCGTGGCCACCCGATCTTTGACGCCGCGTATGATATTCCGATCGATGAGGCCGCCCTGATGGTGGACATGCGCGTCCAACACCTCAACCAACACCTCAAGTAGCACGTGGCGGCGGGGCCCGCAAGCACGCGCAAGGAGTATCTCCGCTGTCTGGTGGGCGAATACGCCCCGGCGTCGGGGCCTACGGCGGTCCGCGCCATGTCGGAGGTGGCCTCAATGCACCTCCCAGGTCGCCTGCCCGGCGGGTTCAACCGGCTCTTTGCCTTTGTTAGGCTTTGTGGGCCCTGTGAAGAAGCAAGTCGAGGGCGGGGCCCCGGCGTGCGGCCTGTGGCAGTCGGGGAGGCGGAGCGGCGCGTAGCGGAGCGGGCGGTGGTGGACAACATGAAGGAGGCGTATGTGTCGGTGCTTGCGCCGTCTCAGCCCGGCGTCGGCATCTCCGCAGGGGACTCTTTCCTTATCCACGGTGCCCACCTCATCGCCGAGAAGCTTGGTCCGCGTGCCGTCGTCGTCCACACCGACCTTCGCAACGCTTACAACGAGGCGTGGCGCCGCACCATCATGATCCAACGCCACATCGCTTGCTCTCCTCTACACCCGGTCATCCCTACGCTCCTAGCCTCTCGCTCCACGGATTCGTTTCTGCTCGCAGACGATAGGTCCGCCCTTCTGCGGTTGGAGGACGCCGTGCAACATGGCGCGCTGTTGGCCACGGCTTCCTTCTGCGTCGCGATTCACCCCGAGTGCGATAGCACGTTGGGCGAGGTCACAGACGTGGCGGCGCGCTTCAATGCCGACGATGCATATTTGGTGGGTCACCCGTAGCACGATTGGCCGGCCATTCACGCCTTTCGCGCGTCCATCAAGGCCTCCGTAGGGCTTGAGGTGCGCTTCGACAAGATACACGCGTACGTCGCGGATGTGAAGGCCGCGCGGCGCGAGGCCCTGGCTGACATCGAGTGGAGCGAGCTGGATGGCCACCACGGCATCCCGATCCCCAAGGTGCCGCTCGGACCACCGGGGTATTGATGCATGCAATGGGTACCGATGCATGCCTAAATGCGCAGTATGGCGGAGGAACTACAAGAGGAGGTGGACGCCAGCCTGATCAAGCTCATATCTGCCAAGCCTTGCTGTCGGTACACCCACGCCCTGCATTACCACGCATTGCATGCATCACATGGCGGGTGTAAGTACTCGTGGCAATACTTGATGAAACATGTATGGCTCTACTTGTAGCGTTTGGCGAATTGAGTTGATTGCATAATGTAATCTCTCACAATATGCCGGTGGCATTGCATACTTATCATGTGGCGCTCCGACTCGGCACCGCGGATCGGCAGCTAGTATCCTGATAATTAAGGAGATATAGCGCGTACTGTATCATACAAGAAATATGAAGTAACTTGACAGTTGAATCAGCGATGCGTCGATTTTTCAGCAAATTTTAAAAGAACGGGTTCTATATCACTGGCCTACCGTTCCATGAATTGCATTGCCATCGCTTGAAGTACCAGAGTTTTTTTCCATTACCAGCAGCGAGTACCAGTACCAGTACCAGTACCAACATTACTAGGGAACTGCCCTTTTTGTAATAGTTCACACCAGTACCAGCAGTGCCAGCACCGAGTAGCGAGTACCAGTACCAAGATTACCAGCAGCGAGCGTTCGCATTGCCAGCGCTTTGAAGTAGTCGCTACCAGTTTTTTTCCGTTACTAGCGGCGAGTAGCGAGTACCAGTACCAGTACCAGTACCTCCCAACCGTGAGATCGTAATCGGACGCCCGTGTAATTAAGGAACGTGGGCGGGTGGGCGGGTGGGTGGGTGGATTATAGTACTTAGTAGTACATGCCAGTAAATAAGCGCTTTAGTCATGCACCTATAGGCCCGATCCGCTGCACTATACGGGTACCCGTACGGCAATAAAGCTCACCGCCGAAAAATCGACGCTTCGCTGGATAACTGGCGTCTGGTTGTGGCCGTACTAGTAATAATACGCGTGAAATATCAATACAGCAGTGCTATTGTACGAGTACATGTACAATTACTTGGCCATAATATCGGCGTCGCAGATTCTGTGGTGGTACTAGGGTAGTCGCTAGGCGTAACCCTAACAATCCCACCCCTCTGAAAAATACAGAACGGGACGAACTGGAAAGTGTCTGTTCGCGTCACCGAAGGCCTGGCGCAGATATCGGCTGGCGGTGTCCATTACCAACATGATACTCCTCAACGATGAGTTTTCTCAGTTCAGAATCATTGGGTATACAGACCTTATCTGCCATGTCGTAGAGACCATCACTCTCATCCTGCCGCACACCGTTAGGGGTGCGCCCATGGTTGTAGGCAACATCAGTAATGTAGGCAGCTTTGATCTTGTTGATCAGCTTGCTGTCAATCTGCGAGGCGGACATTGCTGACAAATAGTCCTGCATTTGTTCAAGGTCAGCTTCGACCAACTGGTTTTCATATTCAGTCAATGCATAGTGCAGGTCATGGCAGCGAGAGAGGGCATCAGCCTCATTGTCAGCGCCTTTGCGATATAATCTCTGCAACACATGTTCATTAGTCTGTGGGTTGACTGCCATGTATGGTGAAATCTCATGAAACCATAGGGCATGGCGTATGCCTAGTTCTTCATGTGTGGGCAAATGCTTCAATGTGGCATGGTCAGTTACAACTGTAATACGACGACTGCCTTCCAACAAATAACAACGCCATTCTTTCAATCAGAGCACATACCACACCCAAGAGCTCTTGATCATAGGTGGGATGTAACAGCAATAAGACATGATCAAACTTGCTGGCAAAAAAACATTTTTCTGTCACCAAACGTGAATGATGAGACTTCTTGGCTTATGGTGTATATTCCTTACCTTGCTGTTCAACCGGCATCGTTTTGAGTTCTTCATTGGTTACGACATCATTAACTGACTGGGCTGGACGTTCCTCAACAGTATAGCCAGCCAGGTAGACATCAACATACCACTCAGTGGGTCCCATAGGTTCAGTATCAGCTGCTGAACTAGGTGTGTGAACCAGATAGGGTAGCTGTGAATTTTCTTATATTTTGAAAGCAACGGTTTCCAGGATTGTCCTAATTGTGAGGGCAATCTGGGCATAACAATAATAGCTCTTGTGTCAAAGGGTGACTCTTTTCTTTGCATCTCAAAATGTTGCAAGATGGGCAGGGCTGTGTCATCGTACACTGGATTGATGAACACAGTTTTACCTTTGTTGTCCTGTTGCAGAAATGGGTTTTCAGCATTGCAGTAATCTGAAAAGACAGCATCATATACTGAGGCACATGCATCAAAAGCGACTGGACCATAGGCATAAGTTAGTCTCTTGAATTCTACTTGGTCAAGCACAACAGTCAGTTGGACATGCATTTGGTTTTGCATATTTGTTGGTTTCAGTGTCATTCTTTCGACTACTGTTTTTGGTACGCATTCTGCGCACTCGAGATATCTTTTGCATGATAGTCGGTTTGGCATGCAGTCTAGCATGCTTCTTTTTGTCTTTGACATTTTTGTCGACATTTTCTCTGCACCCTCTCGTCCTCGATGTCGGCAACGAGGTGTGAATGAGCATAGGAGCACCCATGAGCTCTCAGGTTGCGAGTCGGAGGGGTTCAGTGCCGCGGGAGCGCAATGCTCGACCATATCGACATATGTATCCTCGATCTCATGCATGGGCTGATCGAGGAGTTTTTACATGCATTTTCGCATGGGTTTGCATGCATTTTTTGCATGGACTTCATCTGAGTCAATTTTTCTACTTGCTTGGCTAGCTTGTTAGCTGCCACTACTTTGGCATTGCATGCTTTTCTTTGCCACAGAGCAGGTCGTTGTGGGTCAGCAGGTGGGGATGGATCGTAACATGAAGCCGAAACTAGAGTAAGTACTCGTGGCAATACTTGGTGAAACATGGCTCTACTTGTAGCGTTTGGCGAATTGAGTTGATTGTAGAATGTAATCTCTTACAATATGCCGGTGGCATTGCATATTTTTCCTGTAGCGGTCCGACTCGGGAGCACCGCGGATAGGCAACTAGTATGATGATAATTAAGGAGTTATAGCGCGTACTGTATGTTACAAGAAACATTACTGGCGCCTGGTTGTGGCCGTACCAGTCTGTACTAATACGCGTGAAATATCGGTAGAGCTGTAAGGATACCGCGCAAAACGCACCAAACACTGGGTACCTACATGGGGATTTGTGTGGTACATATCCTTACACTCACCCCCCCCCCCCCCCCCCCTCCCGCCCCCCCCCCCATAGGATGGAGGACCTCCTCCAGCAATGTTTCGGCTTGGATTCGGTGGCGATCCGCATTGGCCGGGTCGTCCAACATTGCGGGATATCATATCATATTATATGTTTCTCCGCTGGATCGAACCCGGATCCAATGCGTGCGTATAAGCACCAACGGCAAGGATACCGCGCAAAACGCACCAGGCACTGGGTACCCACATGGGGATTTGTGTGGTACATATCCTTACAAGAGCAGTATTATAATCACTGTACGAGTACGTGTATAATTGGCCATAATATCGGCGTCGCAGATTCTGTGGTGGTACTAGGGTAGTCGCTAGGCGTAGTAACCCTAACAACGGGGTATTGGCTCCGACCGCAACTGCCTCCCGTCCGAGGCGGGGGCCTCCGCGGAGGCGGTGGATGCCACCGTCTTCTCGGCGGTCGAGCGGGTGCTAGGGGTCTGTTTTGATCCCTTTGATCTCGTACGGTAGTGACACCAATCCGGTGGTCACCGTCTCACCAATTTTCCTGGCGGAGATTTTGCACGACCCTGACCCCACGGCAACAGAGGCGGCTACTTTGGGCGAGGATGCGGTGGCCATGGCGCTCAACATGCTTCACCTCCCCACTCGGTTAAAGGGCGCTAGCATCTGCCGCATGGCCAACGTTCGTGATGCCGCCTTCATCGGCTGCATGAATGACATCCTCCTGAGGTTCCTCGCTCTACATGAACTTCGACACCAACACCCCCACCCCTATTTGACCCACGGCTTGAGTCCGTACTTGGCCGAGGCAGCTTTAACGCAAATTCTTCCGCCCGCCGGTATGACCACTTTCTCAACGGTGCTCGTGGATCGGCTAGCTACGCCGCTGCGGTGCGCGAGGCGTGGGGCCGCCTCAAGGCGACTACTATTGGCCCCCTCAGCAATGCGGATGCTCGCGTGATGGAGCGGGAGGCAGAGCCCGCGTCGGCTCGCAAAAGGAGCTGACGGCATTTCTAGACAAGGGCAACAACTCTCGGCTTCATAATGAGGTGGCCGCTCTCCCTGTCGCATGTAGGGAACGGATATTGTTCGGCGAGCTGGACGCGGCGTCGGGCATGTGGACGGTGGCCATCCCCACCGCGCGGACGGTCATGACTCCGCATGAGATGCGCAAGGTCGCTGCCGTGTACTTCTTTCTGCCTAGCCTGTGCATAATTAGCCCATGTGGTTGGGAACCATATCATTTTGCCCTCGAAAGAGCACAGCCCCGTTACTGTCGACGACCTCTATGGTAACGCGCTCATGAACCTCCCGGCACCTAGAGACGATAATTGGCGCGTACAACACGACACTATAAATAGATAATTCCACCGTGTTCACGACACGTGTATCGTTGTACGCCGGGAGGCGGATGACTTGTTCCATCAAGCAGTGCCTCTCGGACACCGTACCCATGGATGAACTCAAGGACATGGTGCCGGACGCAGAGCTCTCCCTCCTGGCGTTCAACGTCGTGACCGGGAGCTTTGACTCCCGGAGCTTATTTGAAGTCCACACTGCTGGAGTTGATTCAAGACTATGCGGTACGGAGTCAAAGTACACTACTGTGGTGCCCCGGGCCACGACTGTGGATCGGTTTGAGCGCTCCCTGCGGGGCGACATACAACGGGGGTTGGCAGTGCGGGATGCGGCGTGGCACAACACGGAGCTGGGACAAAGGGGCCCTCTTCGAGACATCTTGGATATGTCGGAGCACACGGGCATATGCTGTTCCTCGGCACGGTGGGTGAGATGAGCAAGGGGGTGCGCCGCACTGTGCGCGGTGTCGCATGCCAGGCCGCGGATCGGGGTGCTCTCTCATCGCGGGGCACTCGGTGCACCATCTGGGCTCACCAGGAGGCCTTACTCGCAAGAGATTTCCTCGGGGTCCCTATCTAGCCTGGCTGGTGGCGGCTCGAGAGCGTGCTCGCTGCCTCATCCGACGGCGCAGATTCGGCCGCCATCCCGTCGCCGTAGCTGCACAACGCGTCCGTGGATCACCCTCGCACACACCCGCACGCGTGGCCCGGAGTCTGAACCGTGCGCACATCATTCATCCATCCCGCCTCGCGCGGGTTGCACCGGGCCGCTTTTAGGCTGCTTGCTGTGTGGATCTCTTAGTACTGCAGTACTTTTAGCGTAGTTGGATTTGTTTCTGCTGGCCTTTTTGTAACGCACATAAGTACTGGTACCGGCGTACGAGTACTACTCTGCTCGATGATCGCGTGGTGGGCCGTGGGCGCAGCCGTATGGGACAGGACAGTCCGTCAATCGTCGTCGGCTTGTTGCTGCCAATTCGCTCCCGCTGCTGTGCGGCGGGTGCCCAAACCCTCAGGGCCGCGAGGCTCAGCGCGTGCAAGGACGAAAGCTGACGGCGCAGGTATTCCCTGCGGCAACCAGGCCTCTTCAGGCATGGCGCCGGGACGGGTCGGTGGCGGGACGCATGTCATGGCTCCACGTCCGCTCCGCCCGCGTACTCGAGTGGAGGCGGGCCCGCCACCCTTGTACTACTCGGCTCTCGGGGCAGCGCAGGGACCCGTCACCTTGCACTGCTTCGCCTCTCTGGTTGCGATCGGCGGCTGGTGGTCTGTCCTGTTCGCGCCCGTATCCATCATGATCGGCAACGTACTGGACCAGTGTCGCTCGCTGGACGGCACCCCTGGCGGCACCGCGTTCAACTCAGCCGCCCTGCTGCGCGCTGCGATGGTCCTCCACGGACTGCTGGCCTCTTCGATGCTAGGAGCCACATGCGCCGACGGGTTCGCAGTGGGCAAATGCGCCGCAGCGGTGCTCCTGTGGCCTGTCTGTCTCCTCCTGGCTTGCAACGTCTACGTGGCGCTAATCTTCCGCACCCGTAACGTCTTCCTCTACAGCGCGGTGACTGCTCTGGACATCCTTCTGGCGGCTGGGGAGCTGCGGGTGGGATGCTACTGGCCGGTGGGCGTGGCAGGGGCCGCCTCTCTGGCTCTCCTGGTAACTACGGGCGGCGTCCGGGGACCACCCGTGCCGCCATCCAAGATGTACGCGGAAGACGGCCGAGGATTTGGCACGATGTGGTCCGGAGGTTGGGTGAGCCGAGTGCGTGGGGGCTGACATGAATGAAGCAGTGCTCTGGTCAGACACAGATTCAAGTTTCGGGATACCCATCAATGCGCCTTGGAAATAAATGCTGTGGCCAGCGCTCAGCACCATGGGCGAGCCAGGCGCTGGTATGGGGACAGAGGCTGTAACATTATTAACAGTGACAATGCTGGCAGTTATACTACTGAGATCATCCTGGTCAGATGCCTCCGGTACAGCTCCCCACTATAGTCATAATCTAATGAACCCCCCCCCCCCCCCCCCCCCCCCCCCCGGCAGTTGGCCTTACAATCGCATCTTGGGACGAGCCCGCGTGATAGGCTCCGCAAACGGCTGGAAACATCTGACCAGCCCCTGGGCCCCGGCGGAACATCAGGCGCCTCGGCTGTGCGATCATTGGGTGCAGGAATATCTCCCAGAATGGCCTTGGTACAGATCACTGATGATCGTCACGTGTTATCAAGGTTTCCTTTGGTTTTGAACGCAACCAGACACTGGGTCGCCACGGATAGAGTCATTACCCCGGCGCTGATAATTCACAGCTTGCTCAGCTTCTCGTCTTAAGTATACGTGAACTACTGTGCAGTACCTTGTCTCTGCCTGAGTTTGCGGACTGCATGCGGGCTGCACCTCATCAAAGTAGCGCAACCTGTGCGGCCGCGCCTGCGCTACTTGGACACGTTAATTCGCAGGTGCCCCTCACAATGAACGGATGCAAAGAAATGCATATTGAACGTGCAGCCCGGTTAGACCCCTGCATCCAGGCCGTGGCGAATGGGGCACCCTACCGGGCTGCCTGAAATTTGAAAATTGAATTTTGTCACGAGTGAACTCCCGGGCGAGCCAGGCCAGCCGTCCTACGGCCTACTACATGAACCCGCAGAGGGTTGGCTGAAGCATGCAGTCCTTTGAAGACCAGGTATCTGTGCCTTAGGGAGCGAGCGGTGTCGCCCCGCCCTGGACCTCCGGATGGCAGTGACGGGGCGGCTGCCTCAGTATGGTCATCTGGGCCCTGCAGTGAGAGGACGAGCTAGATTTCGAGGAGAAACTACCGTCCCAATCAAATTGATTTGAGCCAAGTACTGTGGTCGGACGCTGCTGGGGCTATGGTGTGGTTGCATTGTGCGGCAGTGTGACAATACAGCGGTGCTATCTATGTTGATGTGGGATAGTGGGGCACTGGAGACTTTGTGAAGCCTCCCGGGACACAAACATGCCGGCAGCCAATTTGAGATTTGAACTTTCCTAAAACTTTCTTTGTGTTTAGTTTTTTGCTACACATGCTAGCTGTCTCATGGCCCGGCTGCACGAACCCGCGTAGGGTCCATTGATGAAAGCGCCCTCTGAAGGCCGGGTCCCTCATCTAAGGGAGTGTGGTGTCGTCCTCGCCCTCTCCCCTCCGCCTGCCCCCTACCTCGGCCCCGGCCCTCAGAGGCGGGGCAGAGGCGTTGCCGTATTGCGTTCACGTGTGGCAGGTTACCCCGACGCTTCCCGTGCAATGACATGTTGGGCTTTGTGTTTGTGTGTGCCGCGGGCCTGTAGGCGGTGCTTGGTTTTGAATACCTGAAGCAGTCTGTGTAGCCATTGCACCGCATGAATGCCGACAGCTATGAGAGGCCTATCTGTTACAAGACCTGATTGGCAAGTGGGAGGCGGGCGCTCCGAGCAACGCGGCCTGGACGGCGAGTAACCGCAGATTCGCATCAGCTGTTGGTCACTGTCGATTTGCCGAATCGGTTTCAGAATGAGGGTAGTCAATCTCGATATATATATGATGACACCCGACTATCGGAGAAATGGGGTCTTGTCAAGTGCGATAGATGCGGCGCGGCGGCGTCCTCCCTCAGATAAATTGACACCAGCACGCTCGGCAAAATATTCCGTTCTCAGTCTTGCAAGCGCAATTGCAACAGGAATGGCTACTCTACTCCTCCGCTGCCTGCTCGCTGTCGCCTGTGCTGGAGATGCCATGTTCCGGCTCGAACGCAGTGACGAGGGTCACTTTGTGGGGCTCCCCAACTTCCGACTCGGCCGACTCCTCGTCCGACGAGGCGCCGTCGCTGCGCCCCGGAAAGGAGTGGATGCGCAGCTCCGCCGTCCTGGGGTCCTGCTCGTACAAGCGCAGAACGGCCAGCAGCACCCGCCGCTGACTGGTGCTGGGCTCAAACGCCAGCCATTCCGCCGCGGGCATGATGAGGTGGTTGGCGAGGAAGCCGTGTACGCGCGGCCGGAACCCTCCCTGCTCGCACGCCTCTCGGTAGTTGGCCATGTGCCGGGCCTCCGCGCCTTTGTACGACTCCCCCGCGTAGCCGACAGATATCATGGCCTGCCACGCCCGGCGCACCCAAGCGCGCCATCGCCCGGAGGTCCTGTCCATGCCCTCGGCTCCATCGCTTGCATCGGGCAAGGTGGGCGGCCAGCGCTCGCCGCCGCTGTCGGCGTCCCCCCGGGGGCCATGCCTCAGGTTGCTGGACAGCAGCTGGGCACAGGCACGGAATTCGTCTACCATTGCGGCGTCCTTGCAGCTCACCACTGCATCACGCGCCTTCGGATACGCGCCGGGGCTCAGCACGGCCCGCAGGCAGTGCAGAACCTCCTTCTGCTCGTCCGTGACACGCACCAAAGGGAGCATCTTGTGCTGCGCGACCTGCCAGGCTTCCGGCGCCTCCACGGGGGCGCGCTCCTGCATCACATCAATTGCTCGACGCCGGCCCGTGGCGGTCACTTCTCGCCCTGCAGGCGCCTGGTCAGACACCTCGGGGCTGCCTGATGGACCAGGGGTTATCTCCCACGCGCTGCGAGGCCTAACCACAACGCGCCGGGTAGGCGCACCGGCGACAGATCCACTGCTTCCAGCTTTGCAGCTCGGACGTGTAGCCTCGGTGGTTGCAGGAGCTGGCATCGGACGCGGTGCACTGCATCCGTTGGCCTGCGGGCCGGACCCCGCGTCTTGCGGCTCTGTCAGATGACCCGGTGACGTTGCCGAGCTGACGTAATTCACGCTGCCGCCGAGGCTATCAGATGACGGGCGAGATGCAGCCTTGCCAGCATCCATCAAGTGCTGAGGTGGCCGCCTCTCCCCTGCTTCGGGGCGGTCATCATCATCAGGGTTGCGGCCGGCGGCTGCAGAGATATGCAACCCGCCGCAGCAAAGGCGCAAGCCCTGTGCCAGCCTGGACGCCGCGCTTCCTGTGGTGCCGGTCCCGCTGCCAAACCACGCGCCCCTCCAGCGGTCCATTGCCATCTGGGAGCGCTGCAGGCGCTGAAGGCGGACGGCCTTCATCAGGCTCGGGTAGCTATCCAGTACAACAAAGGCGGCCATCACTGCGGCGTTGCCCACCAGCATGATCAGCAGCACATAGCCGCCCGCCACGGTGCTGATGTCGGGCATGCTGTCCGAGTAGAAGATGAAGCCCGTGATGGTGACGAAGATCGTGAGGCACATCGCCGTCATGTCCATCCGCACGAGGAGCTTGTTCTCATATGGCTGGTACCGCATGACCGCCCCGGTGTAGACCAGAAGCACCACCACCACCACCCACGTCTGCTCCAGTGGGCTGCTGATCTGTTTGATCAGCACCAGAGCCAGCTTGCGTGCTAGCACGACTAGCTCCCACCAGTACGCCTGGGGGGTGTACCGCCGAAACAGGAAGCCGCAGCGACGCTCGAGCGCTGCCAGGCGCCGTGGCGCCAGGGACCCGCACCGCTGGCTGGCAACGTACTGCTCCTCGGACATGTGGTACTCGGGGATTCTGTACTGCCAAATCTGGGTGAGCTCGATGCGGTGGATCAGCAGGCGGCGGTCGCGTAGGAGCATCCAGCCAAACAGCAAGGGGATGCCAGCCCCGTACAAAAGCAGCGCCGGAGCGGCAACTGGGAGCAGAGTGGCGTGCCTATTCCAGGCGCCACCGAAGCTCCAGCACTCAATGCTGGGCTCCACCACCATGAAATGGCGTCCTTTGTTAGGGAAGCAGTTGAAATACTCCGCGTTGACGTCCACAAGGGTGTAGTAGCCCCACGAGAGCATGAGGTAGAAGGGAGCGGAGTACCCGGCCATGGATCTGCTGACGAGGTCGAAAGTGGTGGAGCCGGAGCTGTGCTCTGGTGGTCGCAGGAGCCCAGTGCGGATGCCAGTGTAAAAGTACAGCGCCATGGCCGGCAGGGCTAGCGCCGGCAGGAGATCAAATGCAACCAGCTTGTTGAGGTAGTGCCAGTCTTGGGCGACGCACTCCGGCGACATGACGTCAAACTTGAGCGCAAAGATGGCAAAGAAGCGGAAGAAGCGCTTGAGGAACGGTGGCCACTGGATGTCCAGCTGCATCAGGATGCTGTTGGCCTGCAGCGCCGCCACCAGGATGTTGATGGAGCCAAACGCCTGGATGGAGGACAGCTTCACAATCACGGGGATCAGCAGCAGCAGCCCCAGCGCGGTCACAACGTACATCACCCAGGTGAAGCGGGAGCAGGACTTGCACAGCCCGTCGTTGCTGCGGTAGCGCCCCCTGCGGCACTTGAGGCAGCCGTTGCCCGTGTAGCCGTCCGCGCACCGGGCGCCAACCACATCTGCCACCGTGCGGTGGAACATGCAGGACGACGCGGGCTTGCACTCCAGCAGTGCGCCCGACTCGGGGTCCACCCACAGCCCCGGCGCCGCTGGCTTGGGCACTGCTTGGCCCAGCTCATCACACAATGTCCCTTCCGGGCAGGCCGCGCAGGTGCGGCCGGGGCCAACGTAGAACCCGAGGCCGCACACGCAGTCCGCCGCGCTCTGGCTTCCCACCTC
Organism: Tetraselmis striata; assembly: GCA_006384855.1. Taxonomy (NCBI): domain Eukaryota; kingdom Viridiplantae; phylum Chlorophyta; class Chlorodendrophyceae; order Chlorodendrales; family Chlorodendraceae; genus Tetraselmis; species Tetraselmis striata. The sequence continues at coordinate 85,670 of VCJN01002398.1, read as the reverse complement.
GGAACGCATGCCGGGGTCAGGGCACGCCTGGCAGCTGCTCTGGCCCTCCGCATCTTGGAATGCGTTCGCCGGGCAAGCGAGGCAGGCAACTGCCCCGGGCTCGGGCATGTGGGTGCCCACCGGGCAAGGGAAGCACTGGCTCTGACCCTGCACAGCGGGCAGGTTGAACGTCCCGGCTGCACATGCGGAGCACCGCCCGCCGGGCTCCTGCAGGTGCCCGGGCGCACACTCCACGTGGAACTCCACTAGGAGTTCCTCCGACAGCAGGCCTGCGCTGTCGGTGGCCACCCACCGCAGCGTCTCCAGTGGCATTCCCCACCGCAAGGGCGGCGGTCGGTAACGGAACGACATCGGCGAGAGGCCCCCGGTCGCAATGAGCTCCGCGTCCTCGGGGGTGCTGTTGCTCGGCATGCTTGCTAGTGGCAGGACGGAGCCCGCTAGGTCAGCGGCGTTGATGAGCGTATGATTGAGGCCGGTCCGCTCGTCACTGTCATACGCCAGCAGTACCACCTCCGCGCCGCTGTTGCTGTCGGTGGCAAGGGCCATAGGGCCAACGACCCGCGTGACGGCTGAGCACGCCCACTGGTAGCGTGACAGTCTCCACTCGCCGAGTACCACTGCGAGAGCGGCTAGCGATATCAACTGGCGCCCGGACGCTGCCGCCGCGGACTCGCTCCCAATCATGTCAGCCAGCGATGGCAGCGTGGAGTTGTCCTCCGGCCTGCCGGTGCCTGCCTTTTCCGTGGTGGCCATGAGAGCATCCCGCAGCAGAGAGTGTGCGCCGAAAAGGTGGGAGTTGGGCTCACACGCGGGCAGCGGGGGGTCATTGCGCTCCTCCACGCGGATGGACACGCGCGCGGGGTTAGACACCGCAGAGAAGTGGTCCAGCGCGACGTAGATAAAGCTGTCGAGCCCGTGTGCGGCTTGGTAGGGCGCGTACGTGAAGGTGCCGCCAGAGACTGTCACGTTGCCGAGGGCCGGTAGCACAAGCAGCTGGTAGGATAGCTGGCTCTGGCGGGACGTGTCGTCGGTGGCGACGAAGCTGCCCGTGATTGGGTGCCCCTCAGTGGTGGTGAGTGCCAGCGGCGCGGCCTCTGGCGGCGTGTTGTTCTGGGCGGCTGGGTTCCGCAGCACCAACTGCACCACTGCGGGTGGCGACATCTGCGGCGGCTCCGAGCTCTCATCCACCGCCACAAACTCAAACGACACCTCCTCCATCACCGGCGTGCCGTCAGCAGGCGCGGCGTATGACAGCGGGTTGCGACCCTTCATCCTGGAGGAGCCCGGCTGCGTGGGCTGCGCGTCTCTCAGGTGCAGCACCCCCTTGCTTGGCTCCCGCGTGATGTACACCCACACGGGGCTGCCGTCCGGGTCCGCCGCCAGGACGTCGAAGCTGGCCTCCTCGCCGAGCCACACCCCCTCCACTCGGCTGCCCTCGGCTGTGGGCGGATCGGGAGTGTTGATGATGGTCACCTGCACGGGAAAGTCAACACGGCCACATGCTTGTGCCTCATGCGCATGCATGCCTACATTGGAGGCATCGTCTATAAGCCTCATTCACTGACAACTGCGACCCTGCTGCTCCCCCCCACCCCCCCCCCCCCTTGCGCACCTGCACGGTTCCCACGTCTGAGCCCCCAGCGCCATCGTCTGCCTGGACCAGAAAGATGTCTGACCCGTACCGGTCCCGCAGCCCGGTGTATGTAAAGGTCCCATTGGGCCATATCTCCACGCTGCCGGCACTGGCGGGGCACGCGATGCTGAAGACCACCTCATCGCCATCGGGGTCTGAGGCCACAATCTGCCCAACGTGGGTCGCCTCCTCATTGATGGTGAAGCCGCTGGCGCGCTGCGCGATGACAGGAGGGTCGTTCACCGGCACCATCTCCACCACCCGTGCCGCCGAGCCCTGCATGCCCGAGGTGTCCTCCACGGAGAACCAGACGGTGCGGTTCAGGCGGCCGCCCACATCCACGCGCGGGCCGTCATTCCGCAGCGTGAACCGCCGCAGCAGGTCTTGGTACACTGCGATGTCCGCCAGCCCGGACAGCGTCCACACCCCAGAGGCCGCGCTCGCTGTGAGCCCGGAGCCTATCGTGGCGGGCGGGAGCAGCATGTCGCCTTCGCCCGTCGGCACCATCCACACCCGCGCCTGCCGCAGCTGGGGGCTGTCCGCATCCATGAGCCGGAGCCCCCGGTCGAGTGACACCGTTCCGCCGCCCTCCACGCAGCGCGCCGGGGCCTCCGTGGTCGCCACCGCTGGCGGGTCCGGCACGTCCACCAAGCTGACGGTGGCCCAGGGCATCGGCTCGGACACGGTGTGCTCGTCGACGATGGTGAGTGCAATGGTGCGGGGGGTGCCAACGTCTGGCGCATCCGCGCTGCTGCGGTAGTGAACTGCCGCGAGGGCGCGATGCAGCGCATCGGCTGCGACGCCGGCGGCGGCGGCTGGCAGCAGCGCAGAGATGGACAGCTCTCCTGTCTCCCTCTCCCAGGCGGCAGTGAAGCCCGACACCTCGCCCATCAGGAGCTCGTCGCTCTCAGGGTCGTGGCCGGAGGTAATGGCGACAATCACGCCGGTGTACATCACGCCGTCGAAGCCCTCCACCGCATCCAGCACCGCCGCCGCGTCGTGAGCCAGCGCCACGCTGGGGCCCTCCTCCACAAACACCGGCAGCTGCCCTGCGCTGGCGGGGCTGAGCGCCACCACAGAGTGCACCTGCGCCAGCGCCCACTGCGAGAAGTGCGCGACTCGCAGCTGCAGCATGGACTCCCCCACCGGCTGCAGCCCCGGAGCCACCTGCCAGCCGCCACAGCCATCCTCCGAGGCGGCGGTGATGCACTGCAGTGTGTTCACGGCCTGGCCGCCCGCCGGCCTCGGCCACCCGATGGTCACCTCCTCGTTCCCAAAGTCCGGGACCCCCTCCGCCGTCAGAGAATACACCGCCAGGATGGTGAATCGGGTGGCGTCGGGCGCACAGCCAGCGGCCGCGAGGTCGGCGACCTTGATCTGCTGCACTCTGATGGTACTCTCCGTGGGCAGCGCGGCGGGCGGGAATTCGAGGCCAAAGCCGCGGAACGTGGTGATGGTGCCGCCCGCAGGTGACACCACCTGCTCGACACTCACCAGCGTGCTGTCCTGAATCTGCACCTCGGCACAGGTCTGCAGGCCGTTGTACAAGGCGTCGTCGGACGAGGCAGAGACGCAGAGCTGCACTGCCTGATCGCCCTCCTGTAGCTGGTCATCCACCGCCTGGATCGAAAAGCTTGCGGACAGTCCCTCGTCGAGAGGGCCGACGGCCAAGGCAGACTCGTTCACATCCACCTGCCCGGCCTGCACCATGTCGATGGAGAGGGTCACGCCCGCCGTCGGAATGGACGCGAGCGCCACAGTGACAAGCACTGCCTCGCCGCCCTCCAGCGCTTCGTACACCGGCGCCGGTGAGGAGCAGGCTTCAAAGCACAGCGCTGCGATGTCAATGTCCAGCACTGCCAGTGTAAATGCCTCGTCGCTGTCCAAGTCGGCGTACATGCCGTCGCCGCTCGCGACCTGCGCGGATACGGCCACCTGGCGGTCGCCGGTAGCGATGCCGTCATGCCGCACACCGAAGGCCAGCGGCTTCCAGACAGATGCCCCGTCCACCCAGTCCTCCCGCGTGATGAACACAAGAGTCCCGATGGCTTCGCCGCCCAGCCGCAACTCCACCTCCACCTCCTCAGCCAGCGGCTGCGTCGCCAGGGACACCTGCACCTCCACGGAGTCCCCTTCTGTCACTGTGGACGGCGCGTCGAAGCGCAGCCCCGCGACGTCGCTGTCCACCAGAGATACCGTCACCGGCTGCAGCGCCACCGTTTGCAGCTGCGGGTCCTCCGTGCTCAGCGCCAGCTGGAGGACGGCCCCAGTGTCGCCCTGCGCGATTCCATCACGGAGCGCCGTCACCTGGAACACTGTCTGCAGGACAGAAGCACCCGGTAAAACCGTGGACGACGCCGGTGTGAGCTGCAGACGCCCGGTCGGATCCGTCCAGGAGAGGAAGACGGGCTGTGTTGGCTGCGCCGCAAGGGCAACGGTCACGCTCTGCGCCTGGCCGCCCTCCGTGACCGTCAGCACCGTCGGGCTGATGAGCAGATCGGCGCTGTCGGCATCCAGCAGCGTGAGCTCGGCCACCGTGGCAATGCCGGAGTAGGCAGCCGTCAGGCTGGAGGCAGTCAGGCGCAGGGTCGCGCCAATGTCCCCTGTCGCAATCCCATCGGTGCCGACAGAGAGGGCGACTTCCTGCGGAACGTCGAAATTTGCCGAGCTGAAGGTCAGCACACTGGGCTGGGCCCGCACGCTGAGGGCTGCGGGGGTGTCCAGGAGCTCCATCGACACAGAGACCGGCTGGTCGGCCCCGGATGCCAGGGTGATCTGCAGCACAGTGGATCCGCCCTCAGCCAGCTGGAAGGGTCCCGGCCCCGCGGACGCTGCACCCACGAGGATCGCGGCGCTGCCCTCGTCGTTGTCTTGGATCGTCACGGTGATGGAGTCAATGCCGGCGTTGCCCGTGGGCAGGGCGTCGGACGTGTGGCTGAGCACAACAGAGTGCACGCCCTCCACCAGGGAGTCATCAACGGCCTGCACCAGCACCTCCACACCTGCAGCGCCGCATCCACCGCATCACATGTTGACAGCCACCCGCATTCGCCAAATCACCGAGATGCTGACAACGGCTGATCTGTTGCTGCCCCATAGGCGAGACGTCGCTGCACACCAGGTGTCTCAGAATGTCACGACATGTTGGAGCACGTGGCCAGTACCTGCGCTGTCTCGGATGACCGCGGCCTCGGCGGGGGTGGTGAAGGCCTGTGCAGCTCCGCCCGCGTCCAGCATGATGGCGACAGTCACTGGGTATGGCCCAGGAGAGGCGATAATGTAACTGCGCAGAGACCGGGGAAGCGGGGGGGGGGGGGGGGGGGGGGGGTAGCCATGCCAGGGGAGACCTTGCATCAGAGGGGCGGTTCGCACGTGGCGCGTCAATCCAGATGATTGCCATGGCCACCCCCACTGCATACTTGGTGTCGGCAGTCGCATGTATACCTGGCGGTCGCGCCTCCTTCAGCAATGTCCAGGTTTAGGGCCGACAGACTCACGCTTTCAACAAACTCGGGGGGCGCTGGGTCGCAACTGCTGCTTCGCAGCGGCAGAGAGCTGCAATGACACCACACGCGCAGCTCAGACTCGGCCGGCGTGCATGGGAAGACGCAATCCGCGTCGCGCGGCACGGGGTGTGCCGCGGCAGCTCAAATAGATGCGCAAGTCGCTGCGCTTATTCTGTGCCTTGTGCCGGGCGCAGTGCTCGGCCGCGGATGCATACAGGGTGTACCTGACAAACCGAACAGCATCGGGGATGCTGCCTGTAAGGCAGTTGTTGTCGAGATCTCTGCACACGTGCAAGTCAGGTGCAGCCGCTCTCAGTGCTGCGGCGCACGAGACAAAGGCTGGCAGGGCGCGTGCAGCGAACAGTAGCGACGCAGGAAGCGTAATGAAGCAATGGTTTGGGGCACTTACATGCTGGTGAGAGACTCGAGAGTGCTCCACTCAACGGGAATGCTGCCTTGCAGGGCGTTAAGAGAGAGAGTCCTGGGCATGTGCGAATGGAAGCTGCTCAGTGCACGTTTTGATGAGCCGGGATGCGTGCGGAGAACTACTCTTGCTGGAGCCAATGGGCGTCAGTGTATCTGCGGGCAGGAGGGCGTGGATCAGCATGGGCAGCCCTCACATGCTGGCGAGATCCCTGAGGGTGCTCCATTGCTCCGGCAATGTACCGCTCAGAAAGTTTGACGTCAGTGATCTGGACAGCACAAACATCAACGCGCATGTGCGCGTCAGCATAACAATGCGAATGGCACCGTGGCGCACCAAGGGAATCGCAGTGCCACTGCCACGTATTCGCATGGCGCCGGTGCATCTGGCAGCTTGTTATTGATGCATGATGGAGGCTGTTGTACGATGTCAGTTCACAGCCAATCCAGGTATATGGGGTCGCACATGTCAGCCAAGGCGGTGAGCCCGCTCCACTCGATTGGCAAGCCCTGAGAGAGTGAATTGAACGACAAGTCCCTGCAGCGCCATCAACAAAGTGCCGCATTAGCCCTTGCCATGAAGATCCAGACCTCCGTTGGAGTCGAGTGCTTGAGAGGTCACTCTTTGTGTGCAGGAAGGTCGTGGAGCAGGGCACACTCGCCAACTTGGCTGGATCATGGGCGGGGAAGCTGCTGGCGACTCACAGCGACTGAAGATTCTGCAGTGCAGACAGTTGCACGGGCAGAATGCCGTCCAGGCCCTGGGACCGCAGGTTTCTGGTCCAGGGCAACAAAACATGGTGTCAATGGCGGCGCGGTCCGACGGGGTTGAAGCACATTATGATTCGCACTTGTGCGCTTGGCTCCCTAGCGAGCAAATATCATTGATACCAAAGCATGCACATTACTTGTGCCGTACATTTCTTGCACACGCCCCTCGACGCCCCCGCAGGTGACTCCGAGCCACTCAGAGCACATGTCTGTTTCCACAGACCAGCTGCTGAGCGGCTTGTCGTCTGCTGTGGTGCGCGTCGCCAGGTTGTCTCTCACTTGAAGCAGAATTGCCGCATCTGCAGCGTTCCCGCAGGACACAATTGCAACGAGATTCAGCCATGCGCGGGATTGACAGCGGCCTCTTTGCACTCACAGCACCTGTGCACATTCAGGATGCATGGCTTGATTCCGATAGGCGCCAGGAGGCGCATTGTAAAGGCGCAAATGGCAATCATTCAGCAGGGCAGCATTTCGCAATTAATCAGGCAGGTAGCCCAGGGCATTATGAGCATAGTTAGCTCTGCCAAGACGATTACCTTCAGCACTTGATACAAGCGGGGGGAGGGTGCTTGCGGGTGCTGGCTCTGGGGGTGGTGGGGGTAGGTCTGGTGGAGGAGGGGGCGGATGGGGCGGTGGTGAAGGCGGCGGCACGGGCGGCGGCGGAGGTGGGGGTGGTTGAGAGGGCGGGGGCGGGGAAGGTGGGAGTGGTTGAGAGGGCGGGGGCGGGGATGGCGAGGGCGGGGAAGGCGGGGGCGGGGAAGGAGGAGGCGGGGAAGGCGGGGGAGGGGGTGAAGGCGGGGGCGGGGAAGGCGGGGGCGGGGGGGAAGGCGGGGGCGGGGGCGGGGGCAGGGAAGGAGGAGCCTGGGGGGGAGGGGATGGCGGAGGCGATGGCGGCGGCAGGGGAGGCGAATGTGTAGCACATTCTGAAACTTCCCCTGACTGCATTCCAAAGGCGCCGCCGAATCCAGCGTTTGCTCGGCCTGATATCCACTCCGCGAGACTGCCCGACATGTAGACATCAGCCTGAGTGCCTGTCGGGAGCGAGCCCTGCGCGCCAAGGTCCTCCGGCAGGCCATCGGCGGTTCTGAATCTGCGCAGATTTTCCTCCAAGCTGAGGTCAAAATACTCGCGGATGGCGTACACTTCTGACAGGCACCCCGAAAAGTGGTTGACCTCTTCCATGCGGCAGCCAACGGCGTAGTTGGCCTCTGTCCACCGCATGTCATTTTGAGTCTGCGCAGCGTACCCGCTGTACTTGATCTCCTCCACACCATCAAGCACCATGTGCCCCTGCGAGTTGCCATTATCCCAGGAGCAAATCGCGTGATGCCACTCGGAGTCGCTGATGACAGTCGTGGAAGTGAACATGAACTCATTCACAAAACCGGACTGCCGAACTTGGCAGATGACTCTGCCATCAAGTCCGGATACCGGCCCGCCTCCCACCCGCATCTCCACCATTCCTGTTGCACGGTCTGTCGTGAAGCTGGATATGATGGTCTGGAAGGTGTTGCTTGACTCCAATCGGAACCAAGCGGAGATCGTACCAACGGTGGACAGATACGTGCTGTCGCCTCTGCCTTTGACACAATCTGATCCATCAAAGTACACTGCGTTTGAGAGCAGGCGGGAGAGCGGCGACTCGGGTGGTGGGGAGGGCGGGGGCGATGGCGGTGGGAATGGGGGAGGGAGTGGTGGGGGATGGGGCGGCGGGGGAGGCGGGGGCTGAGGCTGTGGAGGGGGCGGAGGTGAGGGTGGAGGGGATGGTGGCGGTGGTGGCGACGGCGGTATGGCTAGCTCAATGTCGCAGTCAGTCACTCCAGAGCCCATCATTGTCAGGAAAGTAGCAATACCAGCGTTGGTGCCTGCATTCCAGGCTGCCGCATCCCCGGTCACGTATACCTGCGGCGCATTCCCGGTGGGCAGCGTCCCATCCTCGCCAAGGTCAGCTGGCAGCCCATCAGCGGTGATGAACTTTCGCCTGTTTACCTCCTGTGTGATGTCAACGGTTTCTGAGGTGTGCCACAGCTCGGCGAGGCATCCATCCCATAGATTCTGTTGCCAGGTCTGGCCAGTGTATGGCCAGTGACTGGCCGAAGGCCTGTGCGTGTTCCAGTCGCCCTGGTTAGGGGCGCTGCTGCCCACCCAAAGCCTGTTGCGGTTCCACTCAATGCTCACGTCAGCACGGTTGCTGAGCATGGTCTTGCTGGTCTCTGCTCCATCTATATACATCCATGGAGACCCCTGAGCAATTGCATCCTGGTCCCAGCTGATCAGTAGGTGGTGCCAATCTGTATCCAGGATGCCGGCTGTGGTGATGAATTCAATTGCCCGGTACTTGGAATAGGACCTCCCGACGTTGAAGTAGTTTGCCCAGGCTGTGAAATGGAAGGCCCCCCCATCCATCATGAAGACCTCAAAGCCGCCATTCCATGGCCAGTGGTACATACCACCAGAGACCAGGGCGCCGAAGCTACTTGCGCTGTCCTTCTTGAACCATAAGGAAACTGTACCGACCCGAGACGTGAATCGCCCGCTTCCCGCATTGGACTTCATTCTGTCATCCACGCCGTCAAAGTGGACAGCGCCACAGGTCGCAACAAATGAGTGAATGAACACTGCGAACAGAAAAACAAGCGCGAGGAGGTGTGCGTGTTCCTGCCGGTATCTGCCTGCCACATCACGGACTGTGTGCTGCATGACAATCCCGCCACCTGAGTGCTGTAACAAAAGAGCGGTGGGAACCGCCCAAGGGGGCGGGTGGGGGGGGGGGGGGGGGGGAGGGAGGGCTGTCATTATTCCATTATGTCCACATGACGATGAGGTATTTTATATCAGACTATCATATTGCGCATTCGACTTGCTGGCGTCATCAGTCAAATTAGGTTACATTCCAACTTCGTCCGATGTCGACGACGTCCGAATGGGCGGGTTTGTTGCCAGGTTCAAGCTGTAAAGTTGGGCGTTTTGAACACATCAAAAATAGTATATTGCGCGTGGGCAGCGGGAATCGTAGCAGCGTAGTGTTGCCTGATAGTCTGATACAAGCATACGTTGACACCCCACTCAGGCGAGGCGTCTTTGTACGGCGGCCATCAGGCTATGCAGATAGTAATGCGAGATGCCTTGCCGTGCGGGCGGATGGCAAGTTGGCCACAAACAACTTCTGCTACAGTCTTTGCCCTCGCACTTTGAGGCTTTGAGCTGTGCCATAATCGTCGGGCTTACGTTGTTTCCTCGGATACGCTGCGGCTCGTCATCGCGGCGACATATATTATCCCCTACTGCATAGCCACTTGATGTGTTGCAACGTACCTGTATTTCACGCTTTGCTATCGGAAAGTCCCCCACGTGGAGCCAACACCGATGGGTAGGTGCGAGGGGAGCGCACGACACCCAGCTGGGTAGCCGCCTATGATGTTGAGACAGGCCGCGGTCTGGGCCGCCCAGCAGTATCGGTACAACACTTGACGTGCTTGCTGCGTTCTCGTACGCAGCCTTTTTCCCACCTGCGCCAGGGGCAGGACTGGCAACAGTAAAACCCGTGCAGCAGCGCGTCTCTACCACATCCTTTTAGACAGCAATGCAGCTGTGCAAGTATTGTGTAGGCGACGCTCCACCCCTGTTGACGATGCCAGGGGGAGCGGGGGGAGAGTTGTGAATATCACTTCATGGTTGATGATAATAGCGACTATAATCACATTAAAGAATCAATCGCGGCCTGCAGACGCTCGTCACATGAGTACTGGTACCGGTACGTCGTCTTCATGCTTATTTAGGCGGATCTCTATTACAGGCGTCAAAATTAATGAACGGGTTTTTCACAGCTCAACTTCAAATCGGCGCCCCACGAGGTGCAGCGAGCCGTTCGGTACCGGGTGTATATAGCGAAAAATGCGTCGTCATCATAAGGAGGCCTTCGCGACTTTGGATCAAGGATTGGACCAAACTTTGGTTCAACAATTAGCGTGCCACGTCGCGCGCGGGCTTAGGCAACATGTAATCGATACATGATTTTAATGCGCCGTCGCGGTTTTTACGCGTGCGCGTCGCCTGCCGCCCACGCCGTCACGATCGCCTCCGTCCGCTCTTGCAGCATTCGCCCCTAAGGAAGCTTCTCGTCCTGGACCGGGGCGAGCCTCCGCAGTTTCCTCTTTAACTTCTTCCTAAGGGACCGCTTGGCTCCGAACTGGTTCGCATGCTTCCATAGCTCGCATATACGCGGGCAGCGTCTGCAGCGTGCAGTAGCGTTGAGATCTAACGCGGGTCGGAATCCCACCGTCGCGTCCACTCCATGGGCGACACCTTTTTGGCTGCACATCCTCCTCAACCGCCAAAGACTTGGAGCTCGTGTCCGAGGTAGGGGGAGCGTTAGTTATATACCACGCAACATATCGTAGGGGTGTGGGCTAGCTGGTGGACGGTGCGGCTGCGGGCGGGCTCATGTGGCCCACCCGTAGCCCCACCCGGAACTGTACTCGAAGCCCCACCGGCCACCGCCGCGACCGTAGCAGTACGACTATTCTGCCGCCGCTCAAAAACAACACGGACGATTTATTTCCTCCAATGAATCTCTATCTGATCCCAACTTCGTTTTTTGGTCCCAAGTTGGGGAAGATAGGACATCTTGGTCCAATCTTCGCGTCCGCGAGGGTGTACGGGCTGACGTGTACCGCAGATGCTGACGTGTTCATCCAAAGTGGTGGTCCAAAATTCGTGAAGGCCCCCTATTGTTACTTCCGGGCTGCGCGCCTGAGCGTTTAAGCGGCGCTCTCCGTAAGCGCGCACGCCTGTGCGCAGGTTCCATTCTCGCAGTGGGCAGATTTTCTCGTAGTGAGGCGGGCCCACAGCGCGCAAACCACGGCGCGCGTACTTAGCGCGGACTTAGCGGGCACGGGTGCGACTAAGTATCGCACACACGTTACAGGCCCACTGTGACCTTATGTGATACTGCGCGCTTACATTGCAAGTTTTGTGCATTTTATTGTTGACCGGCAGTTTCCGTTTCTCCGACGCGCACTAGTGGGCGGGTATCGCTGATTTTTGAAGCGCATACGCCAAGCGCGGCCATGGGCTCGCGACGCAAGATAACCGTGACATCACGTCGCATGTTGTCAGAGTAGGGCATAGAAATACCCTAGATAACCCTTGATGCACACCGCGTAGTTATTTACATGCGATGTAACGCATTTGCATCTGGCAAGATGTAGCATTGTTTCACCAATGCTAGATGTAAATGCGTATATGTCCACCATACGCGATCGCATTCATTGTGCGACTACCAGGGCCGGCTAGCTCGAGGGAAGATGAGGATATGTGCCCACAAAGCAGCAATCGGTTTGGCGACATGTGGCGTGCAGCATGCGCACGGAGTGAGACCTACTCGTTGATTACCTTTGACGCCTGTAGTATGTGCCGCCAGCCCGTAGCGAGTATGATAAGGATAAGTCCTTACATAATGTGCTAAGTACTAAGATCCTACGATTTTCATCGCAACTCGCTGTGTTCATCCAAATTCTGCCTCCCTCATATCCCGACGACGTGCTGTTCCGTACTTAGTAAGGATTACGTAATCCTTACTAAAATATATACTCATATAATATTTCCCTGTACTTAATCTTTACTCATCGTGAAAAAAAAACTCATCATCGTGTCTATTACAGAAAGGACGGTGATTACGACGGTACGGGTACATCCCTTGTCCGCACTATTGAGCGGTCGTCTCGTATGCGACAAGTCCCGGGACCGACTCCTGGTCGATGTACTTCGGCAATATCGGCCCGGCGTGTCCCGGGTTTACCCGGTTGATGCATTCGCCCTTCAAGGTTCGAATGAAATTTTACATCAGGGCTTTCACAAAAGCGCACTACAACAGAACTAACAGCAACCATGAAAGGTTGTCAGCAAAAGAGAGACATAGGCATGAAACCAAGGTCGAGCAGGAGGACAGGGAGCCAAGAACCAAGAAGGGGCCAAGGGAACCACGAAGTCACTTAGCTGCCAGGAACTAAAGGAACCCCCGCCCCGGGGTAGGCTATCAGGCGCGGCGAGGACGCTTGCAGCCAGTTATCCGGGTCATAGCAACACAAGCCGACGAGCGACGCGACGCAAGCGCAGGAGCACCATCACGTGCTACGCGCGCGGCCGCGACCCCGCCAAGAATAACGTTGTCTGCATGTGCCAAGTTGATGAGCAAGGAAAAAACGGCGGCGCCACGCAGACAAGAGGTGGCCGATTTTTTTGCCAGTGTGTGTGTGTGTGAGTGGCTAGCTTTCGCGAGCTCCACCAAGAAGGCCTCAACGTGCAGGGCCAGCGAGCCGAACTTGGAAACGGCGAAAGGAACAAAGCGAAGCATGCCGGCGGCGTTTCGGACACCCTCGTCGTACTTCTTGATTTTGTGGCGCTCTGCAGCCCGCAATGCCGTTGTTGGATCCGATGAGCTTGACACGCCGAGGATAGGGGCAACGGTGGTATCGACAGCAACCGTGTTCCCGCGGATACCACCATACACAAAAAGCCCAACATCGGCCGGCCGGTCGTCGCTGCCCTTCGGAAGAGAAACAAGCACCGACGGGTCCGTGAGGATCTGGACACCCACGCCTAGGGCCGACTTCACGTCGTGGCAAACGTCGGAAAGGCCATGTGCCGCCCACTCGTGTGCGGCGTGATTGGAGTCGCCCCTAGAGCAACGTGCCACGTGTTCACCCTACGCGACCGCCCAAGCTGAAGGAGTGAATTCCACGCCAACTTCCTCAAAACGGGCCAGCATGCTTTGTACCGAGAGGGAGCAAAAAACACAAGGGCAAGGCTCGCCAAGGAGAGGACAGGAGCCGCCGGAGGGTCAAACGGGCGGCAAGCGGCAACGCGGAACATGGAATCGTAGTACTCAGGGGAACGCTCACGGACGTCACCAAGGCGACCTACCCTCACTTGGAGGATCAGTCACCAGGAACGCTGTCGCAGCGCGTAAGAGGCGGCTCCGGAAGCGGTTATTGTCAGGGCCGCTTGTAGGCATACGCACAGCAAGCTTTGCGAAGCGGACCGTGTGAATGCGGTGGCTCAGGGTTTCCTGGACTTTCCGCATGGAGTGCAAGGGGAAGTCCGAGTAATGCGGGGTAGTTTGGAGGTCGGCCGCCGAGCGCATCGCAGACGCCGGCTCAGCCCCAGCGGCCGAGCAGCCGGCACGGGCAACGTGAGGGCGCTTGGAGGGGAGCAACTTTAGGGAAGAGGCCAACGGCCCCGCTAGATCCTCGAGCACCGCGTCTCCACACTCGTCAACGACACGGGTATGAGCAGCGCGAAGCTCGACAGCCCACATCGGCGGCGACACGAGGTTCTTCGAGATTCTCATTGCCCTTCAAGGTTCGAATGAGGCAATGATGTAAGGGCTACAAAGTATGCCAGACCTACGACAACCGTTGGCGCAAGAGGTCCATGAGTGATGGGGCGGCTTCCGCCGATGTCCCGGGGCGAACTTTACTTTACCTTACCTTTTTTTTAAATGTTAATTCTTATTACCCCTTCTATAGCTATAAAATATGTGACCCATGAAAAGGGGTCTGAAAAGGATTGGACATGAACATCTTAACTACTGGCGTTGCATGAGGCTACACGGGGGTTGTCGTACTTCCCAAATACGACTGAAATACATCTGTCAGGGGCGACCCGCTGTCGGCAAGCGTTTGCCTCGTCGCTCCCGGTACGTTAAGTCGACTCCGCGCGCGGAAGCAGGAGGCGGCGACGCCACAATCACGCCGCCACTTTCCGCGGCACCTCGGGCATTGATGATTGCCCACCATGGCCCCTGTGCACTCCAAGGGTAGGCCGTTGTGCCCGCCGCCTTCTATGCAGTAGGCGGGTACGTCATTGTCGCGGTCAACGCGGCAACAGCCGAGATAGTATGTGGCTTTACATGGATGCGCACCGCTCTAGAGGCGGACGAGCAGACTATGTATCAGGTCGCGGGCGCCTTGGCAGCTGGTGCACTAAGCTCCGACCGGCCACCGCAAGCTGTCCGTGTACTGGCGGAGGTTTGTCGCCACAACGGGTACATCAGGCGGATGTTCCTTAAGTTGAGGTAGGATGCCGATTGTGCCTCGAGGCGACGGGGGGTGGGAGGGCAGCCACCTGAACCACGTGATCACGCTGTGGCCCGACCGCGAATTCAAGAAGAAGATGCGGCTGTCGCGCGTCACCTTCCAGGAGCTCGTCCGCCGCGTGTAGCCACTTCTCTAGCCGGACGACAACTGCAAGAACCTAAACCTTCGCATCCCAGCTTAGTTCAAGGTGGGTGTGGGCGTGCACCACCTCGCACATGGCGGCAGCTTTTACGCCACCGCGTGACACGCTCACATCGCCGAGTCTACCGCTCGGAAGTACGTGATGTACGCCTGCGAGGCCATCGAAGAGAACCTTGTCCCCGTGTGCCCGGCGCCCGCCCACTGCCATGGAGTCTCAACAGAGCCAGCGCGTCTTCGCCACCAGGCGGCCGCTGGGCAACATAGGCTTGGCGGTGGATGGCACGCATATTCCGTGGCAACCCGACTGCCACGAGTGGATGGGCGAGTTTCGTAATTACAAGGGCTGGTACTCCATCCTGGTCGTTGCCCTAGTGAATGGACTGGGCATGTTCGTCGACGCTGAGATCGGGCACACTGGACGCAGCTCCGACAGCACTGTAGCCCATCATTCTGCCTTTATGCAGGAGATACTTGCAGACAGGGAGAAGTGGTTGGGCTCGCCAGACGGCCTATTGATCAGTGATGGGGCCTTATTCTCCATGGGCCGCGTCGTGCTCACGCCGTATCCCATGCCTCATGGAGGCGGGGTGCTTGAGGAGTACCAGCGGTGGTTCAATTTCTGCTTCAGTATCACCCGGATTGTAGTCGAACAAGTGTACGGAATCTGGAAGTCTACATGGAGGGTGCTGCTGAAGGAGTCTGACGTCGGGCGGCATTTCTTGTCCATGATGGTGATGGCTACTATGGTTCTGCACAATATGTTGTGCCTGCAGAGGGGTGGCATAGAGAATATTATGCACAACATGGCTGACGCAGATGATGCGGACAGTGCAGCTTTGGCCATTCTCCGGTACATGACTGAGTATCAGGTGGATCGGTGCCTTGACTGCAGGCGTAAATTGGTTTTGCATTGCGTTCACATCAACCGCAGCAGGATAGTTAGCAACGAGTCAGACGTGCACAAATTGAGAGAGGAAATTGCGTGGAAATTGTGGAGTCGCCGGTACGAGGACACCTACACTTGATCACTGTTTGTGTAAATGATATTGTTTTGGTGGGGCCATGGCACCTATGTTTCGTGCGCCGAGTCAGGCGCAACAGCTATGTAAAATGCGCGCAGGCAGGCGTGGCAGCTATATATGATGCTTACATGTCCTAGTTGCTACTTGCTGCCGGGATGCAAATGGGGGACATGCGGCTCACCAGCGGAGCCATGCACGGGAGGGGTCGCCCGTGGCTGAGAAGGCACCTGCTGCTGCGGCTGTGATTGCGACTGCAGCGAAATGCCAACGGCATTGGCAAACGCAGGCATCGACGATGTCATCTTGTCAGCAAAATTCGCTAGGAACGCATTCATCCCCGCAACCATTGCTCTGAATGTTCTTGCTGATTCGCTGCCATGCCCTGGAGGGCCTTGATGAACTTATCCTGCACAGCTGGGTCACTGTCCCCATTATGGGTTGCTGCGTTGGCAAGTGCGTCCCGGATCTTCCTCGATGTCATGGACTCGCCACGCCCACGGTAGCCTCTGCCCATATGATGCTCGGAGCTGCGACCCCTGGTGCCACCGATGCGTCGCGGCTGATCGTCATTTTCAGCAATTGCCAGCATGCGCATGTCCTCCTGCTGAGCGCCGGTGCTGAGGGAGCGCTTGCTGGTACATGGTCCGGTGCCTGCCGCGTCTGCGGTAATTGTTTGCAAAAAAATATTTCAATGAGACAGCAGTGGCATGAGAACAATGCCACAACACATGCAACTGGGATTGTGCGTGTCAGGAATGTAATCACCTTCTTTGATTCTCGCTACCATGTGTCGTCTTGTCACCAATCGACTCCATATCAGGCTGCCCTCCCACATGCGGACCATCACCTTGTGCATCCATATCCAGTTGGGCAGCCACGGCGTTCTCCTCCCCGGCGTCATCCTGGTTGTTGCCCATAGTGAATCATCTGAACGGTACTGCCCACCATCGTCAACCTGAGCGTCGACATCCGCGCCGCCTCCAACGCCGGAGCTACCGCCGATAGTACGGCCCACCACATCCAGGCCATCGCGACCACCTGCAATCTCTCCATATTCTTTCATGGACTCACGCACGTCCGAAAGCTTCATCCTGGGATTCAGTACGCCTCCAGGGACGCCTTGCGGAGGGTCGGCCATGACAGAGGCCTTGAAAATATCAAAGTACCATAAGTGCTTGTTCATGATCCGCCTCTTCTTCTCCTCTCGTGACATCCCGGACACGTTTGTGGTGTGCAGCAACTTCCAGTTGCGGTATTTGCCCCACAGGGTGCTGAAGTGCCGCTGAATACTACCCACCTCGCGCCTCCTTTCCGGAACCATGGAATTGAAGTCCTTCGCGACTTTGGCCCACATGCCAAGATTGCGGTCGCTGTGCACGGTTAACTTCTTGTGCGTGTCGGGATAACTCCTCAGCTTGATCAGGAGCTCCTCGTCCTCGCGTGTCCATGTCGCGTTGTGGCCGGTGTAGTAGTCCTTGCTGCACGGCTTGCCGTCCTCGTCGACATACTGCGGCTTCTTGGGGAACTTGACATCCTTCTTCTTCTTCTTGGGCGGGGAAGTCGCCTCGTCGCGATCTTGCGGCTGGTGCCCTCGCCCACTGGCCATGCGTCCCCCGCCGCCACGGCCGCCACCTCCGCGGCGACCACGGCCGCCGCGTTGACCACTGCCACCTAGCCCCACCGTCCCTGATGTTGCGCCTGTGCTGGTGGTGGTCGTGGCTCCTGACTATGCAAGCGGCAGTTCTGACTGCGCCTCGACGGGTGCGGCCGGCTGAAACTCATGAAAGTCGTTGTACTGCGGGATTGTCCCTGCCGGGCACGCACCGTGTCCAGACACACCGCCCGGTACGGCGATCTGCAACAGGCATGGCTTGCAGAGCTAGCGGCAGCCCTCTACCTCTATCTCGGCGGGCTGCAACACGTCGTACTCAAAGGCGGACCGGCACGGGTGGTGCAAGTACCGGGTGTGGCAGGATTGACATGCATGTTGCTCAAGCGGGACAAAGTCACGTCCCCTCCTCGCCCCTGCGCACGCGTCGGCATAGGAGCAGATGTGCCCCAAGCCGGCGGGAGCCCCGCCTTGAAGTTGTGGGATAGTGTTTCCACTGTCGACGACATGCGGTAGGTGTCGCGCCTCCCGCCACGGCCGACTGCTCCATGGCGAGGTAGTCGGGAGTGGGGGGCGGGGGGGGGGGGGGGGGGGGGGCAACTGGCCCACACTGCCGTGGTAATGGCTACTTGGTTGCACGAGGTTGTACGAGGTTTGTCTCTTCAGACCCCCATTTCAGGCCCGAAAAGCCTTTTCAGCACCCCCTCCCCCCCCCCCCCCCCCGAAATGTCTTCAGGACGTCCGGAGGGGGGTCTGAAAAGAAAATTGCCTATACAGGGTACTCGCGGGTCTGAAATCATTTCAGGGGTCGCATTTTTTACAGTTGTAGAAGGGGTTAAATACGAATAGACGAACATATAAGCCGTTGAAACTAAATCCAATATGGCTAATGGTACGGGATAATAAAAGCCGTTCAATAGTACGGACGACAACACAAAATGTATATACAGCAGATATGAAGAGGTCCCAGTGTCGAAGTAATCGTCAGCCACCATTAATTATCTTTAGTGGTGGCCAGTGTTCGTCGCCACCCCGCCACCCCGCCAGCATCGTGCCAGCCATAGGTAGCGACTATAAGGAGGACAATCTTTATGCGCTTATGTCTCTCTTTTGCTGGCAACCTTTCATGGTTGACGTTAGTTCTGTTTGTAGTGCGCTTTTGTGAAAGCCCTTATGTAAATAAATGTCGATCTATATGCGCTAGAGCAGCAGAAGGCGATATCAGGACGAAATCACCAAAAAAGGACAATCAGAAAGGTCATCTACAGCGACTGCGCGGTGAATAAAGTAGTTACAATCTATATGTATGTACATGAGCTAGCAGCAGAAGCAGGCGAATCTATATGTACCACGGCGGATTACTGGTACCAGGCAGGTACCTGTACCCACCCGTACCAGTACGGGTACCAGTTGAGTCGGCGCGGGCGGCAACAGCACCGCATCAACTTCCACCCCGATGGCCACACCGCGCCCATCCTGCACTACTAGCACGTGGCCCGCTTATACACCTCTTCACATCTAGCAAGCTGGAGCACTCACGACGGAGTCACCAATCTGGCAGAGTCACTCGAACCAGTTCCGAACCGTTGTTCCAGCACTGGAGTGGACAAAACCGTGTCTCATCACTATCATACACATAAGACTACCGATGCTCGCCTGAGAAACCCTCGCACCACACTCGCAGTGGTTCTGCCCGCCCGCATGGCGGCGCTTGTCGGAAGGGCACGGCTGATCTGGCTCCTCCTGCATATTGCGAGCTGCGGATTCAAGCGCGCCAGGTGCAGCAACAGGGGGCACGGCTCCGGTGCGAGCTCTGGTGGCGCGCTTCCTGAGCTGACGGCGCAAGGGCAGGCGGTGCGGGTTATCGCGGTGGCGGGCATGGTGGGCGGCGTATGCAGCCGGTCGACACAGGACTGGCGGGCCGACTTACCGCGCTATTTCTCGCGCTTCTTCCCTCGGGCCGAGACGGTAGTTTTCAACTCGAGATCCATTGATCCGCCGGATGACACTTGCCGCGTGTGTGAATACCGCTCACAGTCTGGTAGTGCGAGAGGTAGCAGCTTTTCTTGCAAGCGGTGGTGGTCGGGCGAGGGCATCCCTGGCCGCTCACCCCCCAACAAGACGCCCCGGACAGCCGACGTGCTCCTCGTCATCGGGACCGGCACAACGAAGTGCCCCGAGAGATACACGCGACCTGATGGCAGCTGCATGTACGTAGAAGATGACCCTCGCAGATTCCAGTCGCTCCGTCGCTTGAACGCGGCGCAATGGATCGGGAATGATACGCTGACAGTTCATTTCCCCATTAGGAGGTGCGCTACGCAGAACACCCCCCCCCCCCTCCCCTCTTCCGTTCTTCCCCCCCCACCTACCACAGGCAAAGTCAGACACCGATACACACGACAGGGGTAAAAGCTAAACTACCCTCTGATCAGGCATAAGTGCAGGAAGATTATGTGGAAAGATGTTTAATTTCCCTTAAACCAAAGATCACTGCTGTTAGTATGATGTCCAACATCACCCAACTGTCTTCCCCGCTGTGGGACGTGGAAACCACACAAACAGGACATCCCTCTTCCTAGATCCCCCGGGCTGGTACAGGCACTGACATTGCAGGGGAATGACGATGGCAGGTTGGACCCATTGATGCGGAACCATTTCCGCTACGACCACATCATCCAGGACGACAGCTTTGCCAAGCCGCTGGGCGATGACAGCAGCCGGTTGATGTCGGGCTGCCACCAGTTCGAGAAGCGCAATGACTTGCTCTACGTGGGGCGCTACAACACAAAGAGCGGCAGCAAGGGGCAGGCGGAGTTCCTGGAGCGCGTGGACCCCGCGCTGCTGCAGGGCTACAGGGTGTACTTCTATGGCGCCAACTGGAGCCAGCAGCAGGCGGACAGGCTCACCGCGTTGGCGCACAGGAGGAACATCAGCGTTGTGGTGGAGGGCTCGGTGTCGAAGCACAAGCTGCTCGCGCACCTGTGCGTCGCCAAGGGCCACGTCCACTACGCCGCGCAAGACGACAACCCGCGCGCGCCGTACGAGGCGTTGTACGCCGGCAACCCCGTGTTCGCCTCCTTCTCCTCCCACCTCGCCGCGGCACTGTACGAGGAGGCCTTCGTGTTCGGGTCGGACTTCGAGGCGCCGCCGCACCAAATGAACGCCGACTTTGCCGCATTTATGGCGTACGTGCGCGGCGCGGCGCACGCGGACCGCCGCCGCATCCGGCGCTTCGCGAAGAACGAAATGAGCGCGCCAGCGGTGTACGGCGAGCTGTGCCGGCGCGTGGGGCTGTGCACTGCAGGCAGCAAGCGGCCCCGTGGGTCAGCTGCGTTGGACTCCCTTTAGCACTCCCTTTTGGACTCACTTTAGCTCCCGTGGACAGCGGCGCGCTGGGGCCGGCACTCGGTGGCGTTCGTCCAATTAGTAAAATAAATCAATTGGCTACAAAAAAAGTCAGTTATCATGTGTTAGGGCGATGCGCGCATAAGCCGCTGTCCATCTACGGTACACATGCACAAGAGACAGCGGAAGCAGGTGAAGTGGCGCTGTGGTGCTGCGCGTAGTCTGCATCTGCGCAGCCGGGGAGTGACAGTCGCGCCAGGCGGCTCATGCAATTTCTCATTCCGGCCTGTTCCTCTTGTCGTCCCCACTTGACGGCGCCGCGGTGGGGCGTTTGCGGGGCAGAGTTGGGCAGTGCTGCACATAGTGCCCCGGCTGCCGGCACTTGTAGCAGAAGGGTCCCCGCCCGCCGCCGTGCCTCGACGTCCCCGACGGCTGCTGGCTGCCGAACATCGGGTACATCTGGCCGGCGGGGCGGCTCTCATTGCCTTGCGCTGCGGGGGTGGAGCTGGGTCCAGCGCCTCCCCAGCCGATGCGCGGGCAGTCCCTCGCCCAGTGCCCTTCCTTGCCGCATTTGAAACACGCGCCACGTGACGGCGTCGTCGTCGTCGGCGGGCCACTGTCGCGAGCGGCGGTTGGACCAGGGGGCGTCCCAGGCGGCGCCTGCGGCGCGTCCCCTGCTCCGGGACACTGGCGTGCCCAGTGGCCCGCCTGGCCGCACCGGTAGCAGCCGCCCGCCGCCCCGGGGCCGGGCTCGGGCAGGGCGCGCTTGTCGCGCTGCAGCTGCTCCCAGTGCCCGTCGCGGTACACCTGCCCTTGCTGAAGGCAGCGGTAGAACTCGCGCACCACCGGGTTGACCTGCGCCACAGCAGCATCGTGCATCAGTAGGGGGGGGGGGGGGGGATTCAAAATAGGCCCTGAGTCCACACAAAACGAAGGTACAAAAAGGAGCTAATGAGGAAGAAAATGAACAAAGCAATAACAGCGGAAACAAAACAGTGCCTGTGCCTTTATAGAATTAAATACTTAACATACTCACATCGATGATATTAACGGAACATGTGTTCATCAGATAGATACAATCATCGAGCCAATACAGGGGGTGGATTAGCTGCTAAGCATACCGAGTTCTGTGCAAAATTCTGCCCAACTAGGCGGTGATGCTACTCCGCCACTCACAGCCACGTGTTGAGGTTTCCCTTTCTCTCTCTCTCTCTCTCTCTCTATATATATATATATATATGTATACATACATACATATATATATTATATGCATGCATGTTCTTTCATATTGCATACATTTTCATTTTTTCGCATTGCATACATTTTCATATACATGTTTTTTCATATGCATACATTTAAAAAAACAGTTACGTGAACCTATATAAATATGTACATATGTATGGGATCAAAATACATACATAAATATGTAAATATGCATACACATGTAAAGATGCATATACATGTACATGTACATATACATATACATATACACATATACCATACCGGATCAGTAAATCTTTCTATACTTATATCATGAACATATATTTAAATAGAATATATAAAATAAATACAAGTAAAGATATATATGTTCTTTACTTAATTGCTAAATGTACATACGTATATATATACGAAGGCACACGCACATACTCGGTAATGTACATATCACAGCATCAAGAGGGCGTCAGAGCGCAGCCAAGCCGGCAGGTAGGCAGGCCAACAGGTGGATCCGGTCTGTGGCTCGACCCACCCTGACGCAGGACGCATTGCCGCCGGGCAGGATCTCCAGCCCCTCCAGCGAGCGCACGCGGGACAGCGCGACGTAGGCCTGCCCATCCGCGAAGATGTTGGCGAGGGAGACCTGATGTGGCAGAGTGGTGCGCGCAGCACAGCGTGGCGTCAGTCGTGGGCCAAGAAAAGGACGTGTGTGTGTATGTGTGTGTGTGTGTGTGTGTGTATGTGTGTGTGTGTGTGTGTGCGTGTGTTGGGAAGGGGGGGGCACAAACTAAAACAAGTGCTGTCTCACTTATCAGCAATATGAAGGACAATGCACCTTAACTCTATTACTTGCGTGCTTGTGGGAACCGACGACGATATCAGGTGACGTACTCACAGGTGCCGACTCACCTAAAAGAACCCTTACTATAAGCGTCAAATCGGGCTTGCATGCAACCTATAAGAACATTCGCGATCTCCGAGATAAACTCGTCTAGAGTTGACCTCTGGCAGGTGAGGCGGGTTCCTAGTCGCAGTGTTGTATTACCGCTTCAGCACCCGTAATAGATGATGCTATTAGGTAAATTGCGCACATGCACAAATAGACAGCACTATCACTCAACCACACGAACAATGACACAGCAGTCTTATGTGCCACCGGCAAACGCAGGCATGCAGTGACTCTTCATGGTTTCAGGCTCACTCGGCGCAGCGACCTGGGATGGGGTACCTGACTGCATGTGCGACGGATGGGTTTGGCCATCGTTAGCACGCAGGAGGTGGAGAAGGGGGTGGGGGGGGAGGGGGGAAGCGACGCGCCTTGGCAAAGTCCAGGGTCATGCCCTGGCACTTGTGGATGGTGAGGGCCCACGCCAGCTTCAGCGGTATCTGCGCTCAAGCGGCGGCGTAGAGCGGTGAGAGCGGGGGGGGGGGGGGGGGGGGGGGGGTCAGGCGGACAGCATGCCAGGAGGGAGGCGGGCTGCGTGCGCCCACCTGGTGGCGGGTGACTTTGCCCAGGTTGACCACCTCGGCGGAGAACTCCTCTGGGGTGATCACATGGGTGCGGCCGTTGGTGAAGGTGACCTGCGGGGGCGGGCGGGGCGTGGGGGAGTTGGGCCGGGGAGTGTGGGCCCAGACGCGAAGCCCTAAGTAACGTCATGAATCCCTAGTAAACTAGTAAAAGTTGCCTTGGAAGGGTTTCAGGGTCACAGGTTTAAGTATCACTTTCAAAAAAAAAAACACAGCACCATTGCCGGTTATTCGTTATTAGGGCTTTACACCCTAGATACCCTGACCCTCATGGTCAGCCCGCCCTACCTTGGGAACGAGGCACGACTTCAGGGAAGCCATGCTGGCCATCATGTGGCGGCCGCCCCTGGGAATGGGATCGCGCTTGGGGGGCGGCTGCTCCCTCGCCGCCGCGGGGCTGTCCGCGAAGCTCGCCGGCAGCGCTCGGCCCGCCTGCTCCTCCGGCGAACCGTCCAGCACGATCAATTCCTCACTGCTCACCGGGCCCTCCCCCGCCTTCCTGTCCTCCTCGGCACCGCCCTCCGCTGCCGCCTTCCCTGCAGCCTTCGCGCTGCCCACCGTCTGGCTGGCGCCCTCCAGCTTCACCTCCGGTATGCTGCCCACCGCCTGGCTGGCGCCCTCCGCCTTCACATCCTCCGCCCCAGCGCCGCCCATGCCCACGCCTGGCGTCCCCGACGCCGTAATGCTGCCCACCGCCTGGCTGGCGCCCTCCGCCTTGACGCCAGCCCTCGACTCCGCCTTGACGCCAGCCCCCTTCCTCTGCCTTCACTGCCCCCGCCGCCGCCGCCTGGCTGGCGCACGCCCCGACGTCAGCGTCAGAGCCTGCATAAGCGTCGCCAGCGGCATCAGGGTCTGCCTTCCTGCGCTCCAGGGGCTCCGCCTTCACGCCGGGCGCTGCCTCGTCATCGTCGATCCCCGTCAAATCCACCACACTGTCGTCGTCATCCTCCTCCTCCGTTTGGCCCTGCCCAAGAATCTTGGCCAGCCGCTGCCTCACCTCCTCCTGTGACACGCAGTGCCTCCATTAAGACCAGCAAGGCCGGCGCAAGTGACTCGGTGCAAGCCACAAAAGCCGCAGCCACAAATTTGTAGTACCTGTAATATTAACATTTCGTTTCACCCGCAGTTTATTTTACCAGGCGCTCTGCACGTTATTCGACGCTAGACATGCCATCATTAAATAATACTGCATTTCTTGCACATACTCGCTTGCTGCCAGAGTGCCGATCCGGTGCCATGGATATTATGTGGTCGCGTGGCAATACCCGTGTACCGTATGATTAATCCGTACACCGATGCCTAGTACCCGTAGTAGTATACAATGGGCACGATGAGTACCCGTACTGGCGGTAACCGATTGATCGCAATAAGTTTCGCACCGTCAATATACTGAGGCAGTGTCGGGATGCACGATATCGTCCAAAGCCTGCTACGGATTGATTTGGGAGTAATGTACAATGAGTACACGGATGTGACTACAAGTCTCCGCGCAGGCTGCCGTCGATAGTACGGCCGTAAGACGTTGCTATCTCATACATCACATGACAGGGTACAGCTCCATTGGATGAAGCTGAAATACGGAGCCCGAGGTATACAGACTTCTACGTCCCTGCATTTTTATACGACCCCCCCTTCTGAGGGTTTTAGAGGGGGTAATGTATTGTAGGAGGGTGGATAATGCAGCATCCGGCTTATAGAATACGCCTCCTGACATAGCACAGATGGTTTATGGTGTGCTCCGTTGGCGATTGTGGCGTCCTTTCATGGCTCAGGAGCAACAACATCACCACAACCTGGGGGTGCTGGTCGTAGCAACAGCTCTACCGCAGCTGCATTGATTCGAGGCGCACCGCACGCCACTTACCCTTTCTTTCTAGTAAATTGCCGGTCTTGGTAGCAATTTCCGGTTCAATTCCATACATTGGTACCCCAAACAAAAAATACCGACAAGGAATCACCTACAGGGCGCTAGCAGACGGGTGGCCGGTGCTTCCTATCATCTTTGCGAGGTCGCACTCCCGTTATGTACAAGGATACTACCGTCACATACTGCAGCCCGCTACTGGTGGCCTGATATGAAGAGGCGGCGCGATAGGACCAGTCATCACCATAAAACTATGCAGCGGTACGTACAAAAAAACTACCGGCATGAGTACATTACCCGTCATTATTACGTTTTCGTGCGATGTTTCACTACATCTGTCGTATAAATGTATAACCGACAAACCCCACTGACGTCGGTGTAAAAAAACAACTTGACACAAAACTCTCGGAATGAGAACCATTTACTTTCGATTCGCTTGAAAGTCTGCGCAATGGGTTGACATTATGACTATGTGTAGTAAACTGAGTGACCAAGAGGAGGTCAAGGTGGCACTGAAAGCTGTGGCTGCAAACTGATGTGCCAGATGTATATGTCCCCTAGGTCCAGGCCAGCCAGTCAGCCAGCCAGCTCATGTAGGCAGGCACATGCCCGGGTGTCCCCCCCCCCCCCCCCCCGGCCCCCTGCCTGCACCTACCTGGTCCGGGGGGTGGTACTCCACAAAGTCGACGATGACGCCCCGGGAGCCGTTCACCAGCATCTGAGGCCCGTTCAGGTCGATGTTCTTCACCAGAATCACCTGGGCGCCGACCTTCAAGGTCATCTCTGACACCGCCATGCAGTCCCGGAAGTGCGCGTGCCGCCACAGCTGCCCCTCCACGCTGCCGTGCTCCGCCTGTGGCACGTTGCTCTGTGCGGGGTGGAGGGGGCAACGGGGTGAGGCGTGCCGGTGCGGGCCCGGAGGCACCAGAGTGCCGGCAAGAGGCCCACATGGAGGCGGCCCAAGGGAAGAGGGCGGGGGTCGGAAGAGGGGGGGTTACCGCCACAGACACCGAGTCGCATGCGACGTACACCTCCTGATGGGAGTGGGCCGCAAGACGGCGGGGAGTCAGTAGCAGGAGGTTGAGCGAGAGGGTCAAACGCACACCGCACCGCCCCGGCATCAGCATCGCCTCGTCAGGCAGTCAGCCCGCACAGATGGCACAGCTCACCGACTCGGTGTTGAGGGCGTCCAGCTGCTGCTTGTTGATCCGGTCCACGTCTGCGTTCCTCGAGTACAGTATGGTGGGCTTTACCCCATTCTGCATCCTATGTGGAGTGCAGGCAGATGGTCAGTCTTCATGAAGGGCGCGGCACACACTCCAGCACCAACGCAAAGCTGATAGCTGCATGTGTGAAGGGCGCAGGCTCTACAAAACCCCCCTCCCCCCCTCCTTGGGCTTCATCCACGCACTTAAGCGGGCGCTGGCAGATCTTGAGAAGTTCCGGAACCGCCTTCGGGCCGTCGCCGTTCTTCACATGGTCCAGAATCTGCAGAAAGTGGGGGTCCTTCTGGCGAAACACCTGCCGACGAGGCCGGAGGGTCGATTCAGGGGCCGACAAGGGGACAGGCCGGCGGCCAGGGGAATGGACCCCCCCCCCCGCCCCCCCCCCCCTGAATCTTCATGCACAACCCCCCCCCCCCCCCCCCTCCCCCTCTGCGGCCCTCCTCCTGTCGAAGGCGGCCACTCGCCTTGGTCAGCAGCACACATGTCATGTTGCTTTCCCACCAGATGGGCGCCTGGAACGCGTAGCA
The DNA here is from genome assembly GCA_006384855.1 of Tetraselmis striata. Lineage (NCBI taxonomy): Eukaryota > Viridiplantae > Chlorophyta > Chlorodendrophyceae > Chlorodendrales > Chlorodendraceae > Tetraselmis > Tetraselmis striata. Next base: position 58,756 of record VCJN01002398.1, on the reverse strand, counting down.
GCGGTTGAGGAACGCGTCGGCCGTGAGGTTGGACGACACTCGTGTCATGATTGGCGGCAGCTGGTGGAAATCGCCGCACAGCACAAGCTGCACGCCTCCCCAGGGCTTTCCCGACCTGGTGGCTCTCGTTCCTGATCCGGCGCACCACCCTCTCCATCTCGAAGAGAAACTCGCCCGAGATCATGCTTATCTCGTCCACCACCAGCGTCCTCTGGATGACACGGGGCACACAGGGGAGCCATGGACCCGGCGTCAGCGATCATGGCCCGCCTGCGGGGCCCTGCTCATAGCAGCCCGGGGGCAGGCATACAGGTCGGCCCGCCCAAGAGCGCGCCCACCAGATTGCACCACTTCTTCCGGTTCCTCTCTTCAAACATTTTCCCGAAGTCCTGCACGCGCACTGGGATGCCGCAGCCGGCGAACGAGTGCAGGGTGGTGCCGCCGACGTGCGTGGCCGCGATGCCGGTTGCCGCAGTGACGGCCAGCAGGCCGCTGTGCCGGCCGTACCTCTCGCTCAGCACAGACACGATGTGGTTGAGCAGGAACGACTTGCCTGCCAAGGCGCAGCAGCCGCAGCAGCAGTGTTACGCCTTTTGCTCTTGGTGGTGGTGTGTGTGTGTGTGTGTGTGTGTGTGTGTGTGTGTGTGTGCGCTTGGAGCGATTAATACATCCAAAGCAGGGACCTGAAGGCTGCCCACGTGAGAGAGAGATCCCGAGAGGAGAGACACAATGGGAAGGGGGGGGGGGGGGGGGGGGGGTGTCACACCGGTGCCTGCATTCCCAGTGAAGAACACGCTCTTTCCCTCCAGCACCAGCCGCTCCACGTACGCCTGCACAGCAAGACACCGCAGCGTAGTCACCGCGGCTGCAGCTCGCCCCCCCCCCCCCCCCCCCCCTTCCGCACACACCATGCCTGCACACTTTTGTGTATGAAAAGCTGGCCTCCGAACCTGCTCTTCCGTGAGCTCTGGGCTGGACGCCTCGTCTGCCCCGCCTGCATCTGACACAGACGGCGCGCAGCCTCAGCCAGTGCGCTGCACAGCCTCGGCGATGATTTGCATACCCTGCTAGAATCCCCATCATGCGTACAACATGTTGCTGCACGGTGCGCTAGCCACTGGCCATATGCACCTCCTGCAATTCAAGACCGTTAGCTGACTGACCAATGCCTCACGAGGACGTTGTGAGAGACAGCCCGTCTTGTTCTGATTTTGATTGCGGGATAATTGCACTTGTGGTCTGCTGGGGGGAGGGGGCAAAGGAGAGCATCTCACCGGCGCCCGCTGGGTTGTCCTCTGCGCCGCCCGGCTGCAGCGTCTCGGACACGTGAGTGATGGCTAGCCGTCCAGCACAAAGGGCAGGGAGTCAGGGCACCCAGCAGAGTCAGCATGGCGCATGCGGCGGGTAAGGGGGCTTGGAAGGGTGTGATTGCCCCGGGGGGGGGGGGGGGGGGGGGGGCCTCGGGTGTCGGTCTGCACTGCAGATGGCCGCCCATCCAGGACGCTCTCCGACACGTGTGTCACGGCTGTGCCCACCAACAGCCGCCGGGTTCAGCCATGGGAGTGGTTGGGGTGGGCACAGCTGAGAAACTGCGTCAAGGGCGGCGGGGTGCGTGCTGTGCCCACCTCGCTGCTGCAGGGACTGCCACGCGTCGTCGCGGTCCCTGCGCTTGGGGGAGGTGGAGGACACACAGAAGCTCTCCTGGGGCGCCTGGCTAGCTGGCGGGCTGGCCCAGTTGGCGGCGCAGACAGAAACCTGCCTGGAGGGAGACGCGCGGGATGGGATGTCCACAGAGGCCTGGCAGGCCTTGGCACCGCCGCCAGAGCCGTTTCTCAGGGCGTGCATGCTGCCCGAGTCGCCGCCCTCTGCATGCTGAGCCAGGCTACTGTGCCCCTTCCTTGGCGACTCCTCTCCCTGGAGCTGGCGAGCCGGGGTGTAGGGGCTGCACTCCACGCTCGCTCGCTTGGTGCCCTGCAGCGACACAGGGCGTGAGCCGCCAGCAAGCCATGGCAGGTATACGAGCCCCGCCCTCAGGCGGCGCTGGGCATGGGCAATGCTCCAGGCGTGCCCTTGACTAGGCCGCAACCACTATGCAGCGGTGTCGACCACCTTCCCTCTAGGTCCCGCGCCCTGGTTCGCTCGACCCGCAGCCAGGGGAGGGCGAAGATCCGCACTGCATGGGTAAGATGGGGCACCAACCGCTGAGGGGGGCTCGTCCCTTGGTGCTGACCAAGGGGGGCATGGCGCCGGAGCCGGTCCAGGGCTACTGCCCTCAGTCGCCTTGGCCAGCTTGCCCGAGAGGATGCGCGCAAGCCCCTGCTTGTGCAGCGCCCGCTGCGCTGAGCCGCCAGAGGGTCCGTCAAGGGGTGACAGCGAGCCCGCAACCGGCGGGGAGGGAGTCACCTCGTCGTCATCCACCACCTGCCGGGCCCATGCACCACCCAGCACCTATCAGCCCAGGCAGCACCTGCCTGCGCTACTGCCCATCCAGATGCACCTGCATCTGCAAGCCGCACAGACCAGGGTTCGAGCCCCCTTCTGTCTCTGACCTGCCCCTATCCACCACAGGCACGACGTGCAGGTCACCGCCAGCAAGAGCCCGGTGCGCCATGCAATCTGGGTGGCGGCACTGTGAACAAAAGCTGCAAGTGCAAGCACATCTGGAGACATAGGGGCTATGAACGCAGGGGTAGCGAAATAAGGGAGTGGATGTGTTGGGACGTGGGGGGGGGGGCTCTCGCTGCCTGCTGCCAGCAGAGTCGGCTTCCATGTAATAAAGGAGCGCACAATATACCATACTAAAATATGAATAGTTATTTTGAAAATGATGGCAGATTCGGCTACGCGCCGCCCGCACCTCGATCACGTCCTCAGGGTCATCCACAGACACTGGAGAGGGAACATCCGCACGCGGCTGGGTATCTGCCGCCAGGCGCTTTCCGCTTGGTTCCATTCCGAGGATGCCGCGTTTCTCTGGCGGGGCCGTAGGTTGGGAGCAGCTGCTGTGCGAGCCGACAGGCCAGGGAAGAATTCCGCCGTGAGGCGAGGCGACGGCTGTCCGGAAGGTAGGTCGGGGGTTCCCGCGCAGAGTGCTGCCGCCTGCAGTGACCTGTGCAGCAGGTGGCTTGCTCTGTTACGTGCTAGACGTGGCGGTGGAACAAATCTACCCAGAGCTTGGCTGGTGTGCTGGTTTTTGTGCCGTGAGGTCACACCTCAGAACGGACACCGCCTACCAGTACAGCCCGTCCGAGCGACACTCGTCGATCGACGCGCGGGTGCCAGTACAGTATCTCCTGTAATAAATCAGTACAGTATCTCCTGTAATATCTGTAAAAGGTAAAGGATTATATTTCGCCGACTTCGGCGGATAGAGCTGTGGTGACAGTGGCGGCGAAATTATTCTTTGGAAGGGGCGGCACGGCCGCGCACGTCGCGCGCTCTCCGCTTCACACTCGGCGGTATACGGAAAAAAATTGCAACGTTTCCCGACAATTCTGAACGGGTCCTGTGGCTAAACGCGGTATATTGTAGCGCTTCCGGCGCATCTGGGACCCATGCATCGGCATGACCACGCTCACGGGATACTCGACATTTCGACAATAATGTTGCGACAGCTGAACCAGCTGGAGAACCGTTCCCCTCCAACGGGCAAACGACCGCAGGAGCGATGGAAGAGGGAGATCAAGCGACACTAGGTCAGGGTGTAGTGGGCCACGGGGGTCGTAGGCGCCTCGGCTATCCCACTACAAATAGTTAGGATGTCTGCAAGATCCGGCGGCTCAGTTCGTTTTCCGGCTGTAATTGCTCAGATATCGACCATATCTACACCGTAGTCTCGCCTCTACCCGCTCGTGTTCCTCACACCTCGGCCCGACCTCATCATGGCACCAAGCCCGAGTCGTCCGACTGAGGCCAAGGGGGACGCTCACCTCGGAACCCCAACATCGCTAGTGGTTGAGCTTACTCGTGTGGGAACGCAGGGGCGGACGCACTGCGATTGATTGGTTGCGTCGTTTGGTAAGCGTTGCCGAAGTTCACAACGACCTATTCGTGGACAACAAGGACGATGGCGATAAAGAGCTGATCATGCTGACCCGTCATTTTTCGGGCCAAGAGCAGCTGATGGCACTGAGCTCAAGCCGACCAGACTCCCTATGCAGGGTTGTACAACGGCCTATTGGTGCGTGCCTCGGGGAATGGCATGCCGCCAGCTCGGTGCGGCGCACCGGAGAAGGATGGCAAGCGCTGCCCGCACGCCCCGTCGGGTAACGCTCCGCACTGTGGCAATCGCAAGGCGCACGGTCTACAAATTATGGCGAGGGATGTGGATGGCCGGGCCCCTCAGCACCCACCGGTTAAGATTGCTGCGTTTGTGGCAAGACACCGGACGATCACATGGAGATTGATTTCCCGGAGGTGGTGCGTTGCGAGTTTTGTGTGACGGGTGCTGTCAACTCGTGCACTCAGATGCTCGAAGACTTGCTCACGGGTATGCAATACAAGAACATGCGCGGTGTGCGCGCGTATGCGCGGTGTGCTACGACACTCGCCTGGAGTGCGGCCTCTTACTCGGTCGTGAGCTGAACGACGACAACAAGCTAGTGGGATCGAAGTCCGTGTTACGGCTACCGGTGCACGAGTGTTGCTTCCACGACCCGCAGCATATGCCGCCAGCCCCGATTGGACCGTCGACGTCTACTAACAACCAATAGCAGCAACATCAAGCACTCTCAGCGAGAGAATCAACCGTCTCATGGTTGTCAGTGCCGTGGCGAGGGAGCGGGCATCACTGTTGGCAATAATGGAGCTGGTGCAAGGGATGGCTTCCCGGATGCTGGAGGGTGTCGAGCAGACTTTGGCGGGCCTCGAGCGTTATGCGCCCGTCTCGGCACCGTACGACCCACCAATGGACACCATTTTCGCTGGAGCTCCGTTACCTTAAGGCGCCGCCATGCGTCCAACGCATAGGCGTCAGGCGAAGTATGTCACTGACCGTAACCAAGGTACGCCCGCTTCCTAGCAGCCGCTAGACGAGCATAGTTCCGCGGGCGAACCGCTCGCGGATCATTTGGAATTTATCGGCGCTAAGGCCAATACTGATCCGGTGGGCCGTCCCATTTCTTCGCCAGGGCATTACTTGCACACTAGTTATCCGATAGAAGTTGATTATACGGCTTGAGGCTAGGGTGAGAAGGGCCCGGCCTTCCTAGAGCTGATGAGCTACAACCGCGCAAATATCACTAGCCACCGTCACCACCTCGAGACATACTGACGCAACCTGCTAGCGTATCACGCTCGGCTCATAAGCGTGCGCGATGTGGCGTGGTTCGACGTGTTTACTCAATTGGGCGCACGCCGCCGCGAGGGAGTGGCGTGCTTCGTGGTCCGACTGAGATTGCTCTACGGCACCAAGTCGGCGCTCGAGGAAGGCCGAGCGCCACCGGGTCAAGAGCTGTCTTGGGACACGATTTTTCGTTATCTGTGCAACATGCACGATCACGATTTCCGCCAGAAGGCGGACGCTTCATTGGGACCGGAGGGCGTTTTTCCTGTAGCATGCGGTCATGCGTCAACAACAGCTATTCAATATATCCGTGTGGCGCCACACTTCCATGACGGCTTACATGAGGAGCTCAACCCCTTTGCGCGGCGCAACGTCAACGCTCTGTGGATCGAGCTGTGTGGGCGGGGCCCGTCCGGTGGTGGCGACCAAAGCAGTGGAGCAAGCGGCAGCGGAGGGGTGGCAGGCCGCCACAGCCTCTCCGCAAGCCGTACTTTCTGTGAGGCTCCGATCAGCACCATGCACTTCGGGATCCCGCCATCGTACCCATCACCCGGCCATGCATTCGTTGTGAGGCCAAGCACGTTCGTGCTGGGCGCATCAAGACAAACAGCGTCACGCCCCCGCCCATGCCCGGCTAGGCGCCCGCCGCCAGTAGGCAGCGGCCCACCAGGAGCGGAGAATCATGGGTGCGGCATGCCGGGCGGCACCACCCCCACCTCCACGTGGTAGGCGCTGGTAGCCCCTAAGACCCGTGCCCGGCTGGGTGCGGCAGGGGGCTGAGCGGAGTGGCCGGTTGTGGCGGGTCCTTGGCTCCTTCGACGACCGGGGAGCCCCACGGGGGGGGGGGGGGGGGGGGGGGGGGGGGGGGGCTTTTCAAATAATACCCGTAGTCCCGGTAGCGCTTGCTGGCGTTGCCGGGCAGCAACCGTGTACGGGGGGCTACTAAAAATAATTCATGTACGACCTCGACCTTGCGTCGGCCTCTCAGAGATCCGCCTACGTGTTGGGAGGGGGGTTTGTACAACTCGGACGGGGGCAGCCTACTCGCGAGGGTTGTTCGGAGATAAAGTCGTGTTCTCGTACCTGCTCGGTACGACCCGCGACCGATATGCAGAAGATCTAGCGTACGACCCCACCCGTATGTGTTCCACATGTAAATCGCTCGAATCCCGGCCTAGTACAGAGGAGTGATCTGCGGCGCCCTGCGGCCGACCCGTTCGAAGCACCCGAGAAACCCTCAGCCGTCCCATGAGAACAGGCGAGGGCGGCGAGCGCGAGGAGATAGGAGCCCGGCGCTTAACGGCGGGGCGGGCTTTCGGGGGCGGAGAGGCCGGGCATGGCATCGACTCGGGGGCCAGAAGACATGAGCCGGAGTGCCCTGAGGGAGTCGTCGCCATGGAGCGGGAGGAGTCAGCTGGCAATCATTTCGGTTTGACCCTGGACTGGCGGCTACAAGGACGAGGCGCGCCGCGGAGGCGAGCGGCGCCCGGGCAAGCAGGAGCGGCATGCAGACCACGAAGCGACGACACGCAGACGGTTGTTGGGGGGGGGGGGGGGGGGGGGGGTGCCCGCCTTTCCCCCTTCATACCCCTAGGGGATCCTACCGCAAGAGCTCAGGCGGGCGAGAGGGAGGCAACATCGGCGGACTGCGGCCGAGTAGGCGGCGGACCGCCGCATCCGGCGTGGTGGGGCGATCAGCGCCGCAACCTGCGGGATATTTTCAGCGATGGCGGCAGGTGAAGCCAAGACGCAGCACGACGACTGAAGATTGCGCGGTGCCGGTGCATTACCAATGTACATGAAAACCTTTTCGGGGGCTGGGCGAGCACCGTATTGGTAATCCCCGTACTGCCAAGTAGCGGTAGTCGCTCAAACTTGCGACTGCCCGTAGTTATTGTCCGGAAATGACACAGCTAATGAGCACGTGGTGGAAGGAGGCGGGGTTTTGAAAGGAGATAGAGAGGATGGCCGGAAGCTTGAGCTGTAGTTATACTACATGTGTTCCATACTATGGTTAGAGATGGCAGGCCCCAAGAGCAACTCAGTTTCGGCGGTGGAGAGCAACATACTAGCAAGTTGTAATCAAATTCAACTTGCCCGGCTACTCGAGGGCGTCGCCGATCGAGGAATGACGGGGCGGGGGCTCTCCGAGGCCCTCCGTGTCGGCTTTGATGTTAATTATCGCCGACTGCTTCAGCGAGGAGAGGCGCTACCGCTTCCTCGTCACCATAGCGGACCTGGCTGAGACCACACTAGCGGCAGGAGGGTGCGATGAGCGGGAGGGCGACGTTCGCCCTTTCGCAGGAGGGTGCAACCCCGGGCTTAGCTTACCAACGGTTGGATGATGTACAACTAGCGATGACGCGGGGGTTGTGTACACCGACATTGCATCGTACTTTTCCGTGTCGCACGAAGACATGAGTGACTACGCAGCCATTTTGCTACGCGAATGTTTGCCGACGGCGTTCTAAGACGGGTGATAATACCGGAAGCCCGGCGGCGCTACGTTGAACTAGGCACAATGGGGCATTACATGCCGGCCATGCTCAAACTTAACGTACCACCGAGCGCATATTGGAGTGGGCGGCATGGTGCGAAGTGCAACCAGGAAGATTGGACTCCATATACGATATTCATCAGCCCGGGATGCGGGTTAATGTCGAGACTTTACTAGAATCGGAACATGTCCCCGCGGAATTGAAAGAGGCGATGCAATATGGGTACGTACAACGGTGGACCGGCGACCGCCGAAACTGCATGCGGAAGAAGGATTACCGGTCTTGCCAAGAAGAAACACAGAGGGAACCGAGGTAGACCGGCAGCACGAGCAGGGGTATGTTGAAGGCCCCTTGCGATACGTGCCATGGACGGTTAGCGCGATCGCGTGCATTATCAAGCTTGATCAGAACAAGGCCCGAAACGTGTTCGATTTCCTTTGGTCTGACGTGAATCCGAATATCCCGCCGCCGCTCCTAATTGCGGCTTTGCGAACGTTTTCTTGATCTATGTCCTACACTCCTTCGCTTTTGTTTTTTGCAAATTCCGCAGCATGGCCGTCGCCCTGGCAATCTTGCTATATGTAAGCATATGTGAGGGTCGCTCGGCAGCTGAGAATTTGGTCGTCGGCCATGCAAGATTCTTGTGTACGGGGTCGTGCCGCCGCGTGAGGCTAGGGGCGCGCCAGGCCCCAGCGTGAAGTCTAGGACTTCCGGAGCCCTAGCGTGTGCAAAAACTCCCACGCTGATGGGAGCACCTTCAACCACCTCCTTATGGTATCTTAGGTTGTTGTGACGTCACTCCTCCCCGTAGCGTGGGAGTTAGCACACGCTAGGCCCCGGAGGCCATAGCCTTCACGCTAGCGCCTCGCGCGGCCCGAGCCTCACGCGACGGCAACTGCCACGGCATAGGATGACGCAGTGCCGCGTGTAGGGCTTCGACCGAACCCTATCATACCCTAGGATCTCTCTGCCCTAGGGTAGCGGGGTGGTAGGGTCTACATGCCCTGACCACCTGCCCTACCCCACCGCGTGCGGGTACCACATAAGTTGCCCAAGAATGCTCCAACTTGCACATGTGGCACAAGAAGGAATTTAACCATGGTCTCTTGGCTAAAAGCCCGGCTTTTCAACCGAATTCCTCTTAGTAGTGGACATGTCCAAGTTAGAGCATTCTTGGGAAATACATATGGTACCCACACGAGGTGGGTAGGGCAGGTGGTCAGGGCATGGAGACCCTACCACCCCGCGACCCTAGGGCAGAGAGATCCTAGGGTGTGCTAGGGTTCGGTCGAAGCCCTACACGCGGCACTGCGTCATCCTACACGGTGGCATCTGCCATCGCGTGAGGCTCGGGCCGCGTGAGGCCCTAGCGTGAAGGCTAGGGCCTCCGGGCCCTAGCGTGTTTAAAAACTCCAATAACGCGGAGGGGAGAATCAAACTTCAACCACCTCCTTATGGTGTCTTTGCCTCTTTGGTTTTTGTGACGTCACACCTCCCCTCATGCTAGGGGTTTTCGCACACGCTAGGGCCCGGAGGCCCGAGCCTTCACGCGACGGCACTGTATACATGTCTATGTGCGGCGGTCTCAGCGGTCGAGACACATAAAGCAAAGGTGGCGATATGCAAGGGTGGTGCATGGACAAAAAACTGTAATGTTTTTTCAGAATACAAAACATGTTTTGTATTGCTACATTCAAATAGTATGGTGGCCAATACTGGTCGCCAAGCCATGCCGACATCTAGCACGCCCACCACTGTGAGATTCAGATGTGACATACGGGTGACGAAGCACTACTACTAGCGACTATTATTTATCCGTGAAGGCTGCTGCTGGTGGCGGCACGTCCATCCAGTTACGTGCGAGTACATCCGGCGTTATTGCCGGCGGGCGATAAATCCTTTTTGTCATCATTCTGGTAGTCGTACTCGCCCGGTAAATTGTTACAGCATGGCACTGACGTATAAGGTACAAGGTTGTCCGTGTAGTACCGGGTAGTACGCGATATATTTATTGAGCCGGTACCGGGTATCTAGTACCCGGTACCCGGTACCCGGGCACGATGACGAGTTTATATATTTACATGAGCTAGCAGCAGAAGGCGATATCGGAAATCACCAAAATAAAAGGCAATCAGAAAGGTCCTCTACATCGACTGCGGGGTGGAAGCAGGAACATGAGAAGACGATGACGAGTGGTCCTGTGGATAACTACGACTATTAGTACATGGGAGCGCAAATCTCAGCCGTACTTTTTGGCCAAAGTGGGGAATTTTGTGTACATTATAGCTAGTACTGCTGAACGGGCCTGCCAGCCGTCCGATCAAAGGTCATCAGATGGGCGGTTTGGCGGCCATGTTTTGCCAAAGAGTGCTCACGTTACATAAATATTCGCGAGGGGGAGGGCGGGGCAGGCAGCGGTTTGCCGAAGAATGATTGAATTACAATATTCGCGACAGCTGCCATCGGGGAATGTGGCCCGGCGGGGGGGGGGGGGGGAGGCGGGCGGGCGTGGTCCCCCCGCCGCCCCCGCGCCCCCCCCCCCCCCCCCCCGCCGCTCCCGCCGGGGGAGTGAGGGGAGGGGGGTAAGGGGGCGGGGGCTACTGCTTGTTCTTGTTCTTGCGTGCCCGGGGGACCCTCCGCTTCGACGATCTCGCTGCCTCCGCCTCCGCCTCCGCCTGCGCCTCCGACTCCGCGACCGTCAGTTTCTTACCTCGGCGTTTCTTCACTGGCCTCTTCCGCTTCTTGTCATCCCTCAGTGTCTTCACCACCCCGGGAGGCTGTGCCGTCGACGACGCCGCCATGAGCTTCCTTACCTTCGCGTCGGGACGCCCCCTGTGCCCAGACACCCACAACAAGCCACAATCGTTTCGCCTTTAAGCGGCTGAGGATGCGGCCTCCTCGGCCACCACGAGTTGCGCCGCTGGCACTGTGGAAGCCTTGGCGTTGAGGTGGGCCTTACGGCGCTCCCGGACGAACCTGCGCGCGGCACAAGTTAGCCACGAGTGGGTGCGTGCTAATGTGGAGGATGGAGTGTTTTGTTGCGCGCCCACCTTGTCACGCGTTTCCTCATGTCTTTCTCGTCCTCCTCGATGCCGGCGGCGCGGACACGCGAGACAACAAGGCTCGCCGCCCACTTTTGCCCGGGGGGGCGAGGTCGGCCATGGCGCTGTGAGCGGTGAAGGGGGGGGGGGGGGGGGGGGGCGGCCGAGGTGGAGAAACTAACACCCAGTCGACGACCGCCTTCCGCAGCAGTCAACGACACATCGGAGGCGAGGAGCAGCGCGCCACTACTATTTATATGCACGTATTGTCAAGAGCTAGTCGGTGCGGCATTGTGTCGGTGTAATTTCGCAATGTTTATTGTTGAAGTAGCACGGCGTAATGGATACGGCGAGTGAATCCGGGATAATGTGTGCGACGAATGTGCGCGCGCAGCGTTGTGCGGCGGTGTGCGGCGGTGTGCGGCGGTGTGCACCGATGTTAATATAGTGTGAATATTATATCGGCCGTAGACGATCAGGTCTGGCAGCACCGCCCGTGCTTGTAAATAAGCGACAATGGATCTAGTCTCCCGCTAGTCTGTGCACCGCAAGTGCACTCCGCAAGCTTCGCCTCCATCCGCGTCGGAACCGGTAGTAAGTGTTGTTGTGTGCGCACATCGTGACAACATTACACGGTGGCAATTGCAATTAGCGGTGGATAATGTGAAGGCGTTTTCGAAATCGACAGAGAATGAGGCGGTGCTGGCGGAGTGCATTGGCGGTGCACAGAATAGCGTGTTGCTGGGGTTTTGGCTGCATCGGACGCCGTATTCCCACCCATCCGGCACGGAATGTCCGGTTTTCACACATTTGCGTGTGAATATATATAGTGTGAATATTACGTACGCGTCTTTTACGCTGGGTGGATGGGCATCCGGCGTCCGATGCACCCCGAATCTCACCAACACGCTACTCTACGCACCCCCAACGCACTCCGCCAGCCCCGCCTCTTTCCGCGCAGGTCCTACGTTCCATTGTATGTATATACATACGTACATGTACTGCTCCGAAACCAGCCCAAACTTAATGAGTGCACAAGTGTAAATGGGGGGGGGGGGGGGGGGGGGGGGGGGGGGGGGGATGTGGCGGCGGGGCATCCACTCACACATACCCCGGCGATGCATGACAGATATTACATGCCGTGGCGGGTCGGCGGGCCGACCCGGCGGGCCGACCCGGCGGGGGGGGGGGGGGGGGGCGTCTATTCAACTACACGTGCGACAGTGTCGTTTCGTGGAGCAGTATATGTGCCCGGCCTCATTTATACCGCCCCCTACCTGCGCTGCATGGTCTACCCCTACGAATTACTTAGCACAAACCGCCATTACTTAATAGGAACCTAGCACAGCCAGGCTTATATGCCCGCTTTCCCGATCAACTTCTACGCACTTTCCGTCCCTCAACCGCCGGACATGGGGGTTAAGCCGCCAGCCTCGGCAGTTGCTTAGCCAGACTTGGCATCCCGTACCGTGTCCATGGCTTCGCAGCTCTGCCGCTGGCACACGCCGAGTCCGGCGCTTGCTGCCGCGGGGTTGCGCACGCATGCACGCACGGTAATACGCCGCCGACGCCGCCACGCTTACTTCCACCACCTTCGCCAGCCGCAGCTTCGCACGCCTTTCCGCCGACATACGAAACGCACGAATCCCCCCCCCCCCCCCCCCCCCCGTCCCCGCGTCATGTATATTATATTCGAGGCGACTATGCGGGGCGCAGCACACGCCGCGGCGTGGGTCGGCGGAGCGGCAGGCGGCGGGAGCCCTAATGGCCGGGCAGTATCCACACCCACACAGGCACCGCCGCTCACCTCCGACGCGGATGAACCGCCTCCCAAAGGAAATATGCCGGTTGGTGGTAAGCCCAGCAGGCGTGGGGTGCCGGCGCCGGTACTGGTGCGACGGAGCTGTCGCGTCAGGAACCGCACCGCATGTGGAGCAACACATGGCGGTGCCGGCCCCACCTATGTCTAGGGCCACCTCCTCACAACACCCCGCCACGACGGCGTCGGCCACCGCCGACGGCGCCGTTGCGGGGGGGGACGCCCTGCCAGGCGACGATGATGCGCCTGGTGCGCCGCGTCAGGAGGCGGAGGACGCCGTGGTCGAGGCGACTGATCGGGCTGAGGGGGTTGTCGAGGCGAGCGAGGCTGCGCTCGCGCCACCCGCCCCGCAGCCACCTGCGGGACATGCCGACTTGCTCGTCGCCATGTTGACCGGAGCACTACGAGCAGTGGCGGGAGGCGGCCACATGCACTATCATGTGCGTGTCCTGGCCGGACGCCCGTCATGCGTGGACTGCGGCCAACGGACGGACTGGGAGTGTTGCTGCGACGGCACCCCGGCTTTGTGCGGCCCCAAGTACCCATGCATGGCGACCCATCAGCGGGCAGTCCCCTGCCCGACCACGGCCACGGTGAGGGCGGAGTTCCGCCATGTCAGGGACGCGTTCCACGACGCGACTCGCGCCGCCGTGTGTGAGGCTTCCGAGAAGGCACGCGCGGCTGGTAGGGTGCGCAGGGTGAGGCGGCGGACGGCCCAGGAGCTGAAGGAGAGCGAGACATGCCGTCAGTGAGGTCGGGCGCAATGTCATTGGGTGGGGCACACGGACGTGTAACACTTGAACTTTGCGCGTACTGCTGGGTTACATCCAGGCTGCGTCACACTATGCAACCGGAAAGGCTGCGTTGCTACTGCAAACGATGCGACGCCTCACTCTGTAGCAACCGCTGCCGCGCCTATCCCACAGCCGCTGCCCCCCCCCCCCCCCCCCCCCCGCGCGCGGGATCCCCGCCATCAGCAGCTTGCACTTGCACTTTGCGCGTACTGCTGGGTTACATCCAGGCGGCGTCACACCGGAAAGGCTGCGTTGCTACTGCAAACGATGCTACGCCTCACTCGGTAGCAACCGCTGCCCCGCCCATCCCACTCGGGATGCTGAGAGCAGCTAAAGGGCACCGGGGGCGGGGCAAGAGGGAGCAGGGCCAATGATTGTGGAAGAGCGGGGACCCGCTTGCATGCCATCGTATTATATCTTGCACAATATCTGTTGCTGCACTCATATCTCACATCACTAGCTTAGCTATAGTGATTCCCCCCCCCCCCCCCCCCCCGCACCGCGTACGCACAAGTCTGGGTATACGCATCAACTGCCCGCCGGGATGAGAAACTGGTATTGGTAGTGTGTCTGTGGGGTGGAGGGGGGGCAAAAGAGCTGCCAATTGCTGCCAAGCTGGTGCGTTACATTGGGGCAGGCGCTGGGCAGACAATTGGGGCTCGCTTCAGAGCATTGTCTAGTGCCTATGCGGCTGCGCCGCCTCCGCCGCATGCAGACTCTGCGGGCTCACCAGCACCGCCACCTCAGTCATGCGGCCCTGCATCCCGCAGCCCGCCGCCGTCAGCCAGATCAGAGGTATCCAGAAGCCAGTGCTGGGGTTGTTGCGGCATGACCGCATAGTTTTCAGCGGCTGCCGTCCACAGCTTGTAATGCATCCCTTTCCGCCGATTCCGTTGTATGCGCTGTCTTGGCGCCGCGCTGCCCCGGCCGCCGCGCCTTGGCGCCGCGCTGCCCCGGCCCCCGCGCCTTGGCGCCGCGCTGCCCCGGCCGCCGCGCCTTGGCGCCGCGCTGCCCCGGCCGCCGCGCCTTGGCGCCGCGCTGCCCCGGCCGCCGCGCCTTGGCGCCGCGCTGCCCCGGCCGCCGCGCCTTGGCGCCGCGCTGCCCCGGCCGCCGCGCCTTGGCGCCGCGCTGCCCCGGCCGCCGCGCCTTGGCGCCGCGCTGCCCCGGCCGCCGCGCCTTGGCGCCGCGCTGCCCCGGCCGCCGCGCCTTGGCGCCGCGCTGCCCCGGCCGCCGCGCCTTGGCGCCGCGCTGCCCCGGCCGCCGCGCCTTGGCGCCGCGCTGGGTATCGAGTCCTCCCCTCCCTAGTGAGCGCGTCCACCTGCGCCTTGCGCTCGGGGCCGTCCTCCTCCGTCACCACATTCTGCAACCCCCACCGCGTGACGAACCACGCAGCTCCTTGCATGCGCTTGTACATGTGCCCAAGCACCGCCTGGGGACGCGAAGCTCCTTCTCGGTCATGATCGCCTTCACCCGGGCCTCCTCGAGCAGCGGACCGGCGTTAAGAATGGAAAACGTTTCCATGTGGTGCAAGCAGTCCTCCATGACCCAGCCGGACTGCACCGTCACCTTGCCTGACCCTGCAGTCATGGAGGGGAATGCCGTCACGCCCACGCCCACGCCCACGCCCGGGGGGGGGGGGGGGGGGGGGGTTACCTTTCGATTCTTGGACACTGCAAACGAAGGGCGCAACCCGCGTTCAAAGTTGCTGGGTATCGGGACTAAAGCCTGGCGCCGGTCTTCCTGCTTCATAGCTCGGAATCCAATGTGGCCCTGCACGGTGACAAATTTCCTCCAGAAGTCCCTTCCCAAGCCAAAAAAAAACAGGTGGAACGGCGCGAGGGGGAAGAGGTTGATCATGCTGACATAGCCCAGGACCACATGCACATGGCACATGCCATGGCAGCCGGTGTTCTGCTTGGCCTCCGCCAGCCGGGTTGTGTTGAACGCACGCCGGGCAAGGTGCGTGATTCACTGGACAAGTCATCGCCTTCATGGACGGTTACCAAGCGAGCCTCCCCGTCCGCATCCACAGGGGGGTGCTCCTGGGCAGCCGCCATAGCCTCCACAACCTGCCACGCCGACCGGGCGGGTGCGTGTGATTCCATACAACCGCAGTTGAGTGGTGCCACCAGCACGCATGCCGGGCCCACTCACCTCTGAACGCAGAAGGCCCACAATGTCCCCGTCCTCGAAAACAGCGCGCCACTGGGTCGCCCCGCCGTAGTCCTCCAACACCCACTCGGTAACGACGCCGATTATCACGCCGTAGTGCCATACTCCCCGGAACTTCTTGGCGATGACCTTCATGTAGAAGTCGCCGGGATCGCCTTTCCATATCACGCCCTCATCGCGGGTTCGACGCCCGCCGGCGGCCACGCAGGCGCGTCGATGTCCATACCGTCTTCGCCAACGGGGTCCTCCCCCACGCCCATCACATCGTCCACCTTCGAGCCGCCGTCGTCCGAGACCGGCGCCGGCGGGCCGTTTCCGACGGCTGCAGCTACTCCTGCTGCCGCCCCTGTTGTTGCTGCTGCTGCTGCTGCCGCCCCTGCTGCTGCTGCTTGTGATAAGGCGGCCTTGCGGCGCAACTTAGCCGCACGCTTCAACGAGTGGCTACAGTTCGGGAATTTTAGGAAGTGCCGCTCTCGCGCCATCTTATCACATGTGCCCGTCACGTTGCCCCGGCAGTGCTTGCATGAGTACACGCCATCCTTCGACACACTCGCTATCCATCCCTTTGCCGGCATGCCTGCTGCCGCGCGCGGGGGGCGGGGGGGGGGGGGCGGGGGGGGGGGGGGTTGAGAGTTGGGGTGGATGTAACCCACCACCGGCAGGCAACACAGATGCGAGTGCGCGGCTGTCCGCGCTTGATTCAACGGTGAGCGGCGGTGACCGTGAGGCGACCCCGTACTTCATGCGCGTGCTGGGGCGTTACACAATCATCAGCAGTTAGGGCGGCTGCATTAAAACGCGCACCTACGAACACCACCTACCGCCTACCACCTACCGTACCACCTACATCCGCCCACACCTCCGCCCGTCGTGCCGCACATCGCGGCACACCGCGGGGTCAGCGGTCAGCGATGTGCGGTCAGCGATGTGCGGCGATGTGCAATGAGTGCGTACATCCGCCTGTACTTAGCCCGGGTGCTCCGCGTCGGCGGGCGACACGCGAGCCCGCGTGCGCATATCAATTTGATGAAATTATGGAAACGAGAAATTCATATAGTACTTTACAGGTCGCGCGCGATAGTCGTCGCTACTGGGTATGAAATCCACGTCCCTCGTCCGTCCCGTATCGTCCCCGTATGTCGTCGTTCGTCACCAGTAGGGCACATTTACGTCACATCTGAATCTCACAGTGTCGTTTCGTGCTTCCACTCCAACTCCAACATGCCCGGCGTCATCCTGCGTTACGCGACTAACTTGCGCATCGCCTCCAACCACCCTCACCCACCGGGCAACGCCATCAAGCTCGCTCAGCACCCGCGGGGCACCTTCGATTTGCTGCCGGAGCACCTCGGGCTACAGCGAGTTTACCGTTGTGGGCGTCATCCATGCATGCCTACCTACCTTGGCTCAGGTCGCCCTTGAGGCTGCCGGCCGTCGCGCCAACGAGCCGATCGACTACTACGCTACCATCTGCCACCACCTCAAAGCCATCGACCTCGAGTTTGCCGCTGCCGCCTCTAGCAAGCGTAAAGCTGCCACTTGCCGACACGCCTCACAGGTACATCCGTCCGGGTGCCGACCCGTTTCCCCCGCTGGCCCCCTCCCCCTCCCCACCCCCCGACTAATCCCGCTGCCGCTCCCCCACCCCCTACCCCACCTATCACCCCTCGCCGCTGTGGCTATGATCTCGAGATCTATGAAGGCAAGTGCGATGGCTGTGGCCAAATCGGCCACTCTATCATGAAATGCTCTTCGACGAGAGAGGCTAACAAGCATAATGCTTGGCGCCAGATAGTGGTTGCTTGCCAAGGCAGCCAAAGGTATTTCCAAGCTCAGCTTGAGCCGCATGGACTGTCAATGACGGTTTGCGGCTAGCTTAGATTCGATTTCGAATTTTAAATCAATCGACGATCTTTCTTATTGGCCGAGTATATCCCCCATTTCTGAGACTACGCCTTTTGGCATTCCCCCAATGAACGAGCCCTCGAGTGAACGAACTCCTGAGAGCGCGGCCCCGAGCCATGCGTGCCGGTGCCTGCGCATGACGGAGCCTCCTCTTCATGCCCGTTGCCTTTCGAGTCGACACACTCGCTCGTTGTCTTCACGCGAGCTGTGTCGGTTCATGCTAGCAATTGCCGACTATGCCATCCCGGCTAACATTGCTACTGCCGAACTATCCGCGATTTAAAAACGGGCTGTTGTTCTGAAGTTTTACCGACGCCGCCCCGGCACTCGCAATAAGACCAAGCCTACCCGACCACTTGCCTGCCAACCTGATTTCACCGCCATCGATCGTGATGAATTTTCCCGCCTTACTTAAGTATAATTATTGTCCGGTCACTCTCGATGCTTGCGCTTCTGAATTTGACGCGGTTTGCTGGCCGGTTTTTTGTTTGCGTGATTATCCGTTATTTTACCTCGGCATGGGCTATTGGTCATACAATGTTTATTCACCATCTGTATTAACGATGAAACTGCCGTGCATATACTCGAGCACTTTGAGGCACATCGCCAGAAACCTTCCTGCGATACTTGCGCTATTGTCTATTTGTGCAAGAGGTCACATGTGTTCACATCCATTTTTGTTTTACCCTGTTGGAATAGCGAAGTAACTCGGAATAGAGTCATGGCGCCCCATCTTATCTACAAATCGCCTCATCCCCTCGTACCCCGCCGGCACCTACCTGTTCTACACTGCTGGCACATCTGCCACCGATGACCGGCCTATGCCACCGACCAACTAGATCGTCGATGTTTACCTCGCCGACAACACTGTCGACGAGCTGGCGGCTACAGCGCACAACGAAAGTATGCGCTCCGGACACATTAAGGCTCTTGAGCTTGAGTCTAAAGGTAAGACTTATGTGCCCAATAAAACATTAAAAAATCCCACCGGCTCCGCTTTGAAACCGAAAAAGCTTTCGTAACCGTCCTCTATGTCCGATAACGATTTTCTGTTGCTAAAACCTAAATTACCCGACCACCCGGACCTCCCGCCACCTGCTACAGTACGCCACTTGATTCCGGTGTGACCCTATGTTTCATATGATAAATGATGCCTTTATTTATTGTCGTCCGCCTGCGAAGATTTAAAACCGCGCCGCTCAAAAACTGGTCGCCCCGGGCTCCTCCGGCCACTGCGCGCGCAGTGGCCGGGCATGCGCGGGCATGCGCGCCACTATCTCATCGTAGAGCATCGTTTTTGTTTTTCCCGCCCCCGGGACAGGACTGGCACCAGTGAAACCCTTGCAGCGTCTCTACGACGGCCGTTTAGGCAGCAATCCAGTTACGGAAAGCCCTGGGTAGGCGACGCTCCGTTATAGTCATAAAGCAAATTGCCGGAGCATTCTGCAAGACCAATTGAAGGCCAGTGACTCACTAGACTAAATAGGGCATCGTAGTCCGTCTTATTAGTGTGCGCTGTGGCGGCTCATCACAGCAGGGTGTCGGATCGCATCGGCCTTCACTGTCCTGCCGTCTTGATTCCATACTATGCCAGCTGCACCTGGTGGCTTCCACTGGCGGTGTCGGTAGCGACCCCCGCCTGTTTCTTGTAGTGGCGGCTCGGCAGGTACGGACGCAGCCAACATGCCGCCCCCTCACCTGCCGCCTCTGCTTGGCTACGATGCCGCTCTGAGCGACCCCCCCCCCCCCCCCCCCCCCCCCCAATCCACCCACGTTTCTCCTTCTCAGGCACAGACTGCCGCCACACTCCCGGTGCCCGGCGCACCAGGCGCCATGATGTACAATCAGCACTTCTCTTCCAAGGCGCTCGCGTTGCACGCCGACCCAAGCGAGCTACCCAAGCAGATAGAGGCGGACAAGATTATGCGCGCCGTAAACAGGCGAGTCCATCCCCCGTCCCCCCCCCCCCCCCACCCCCCCCCCCCCCCCCTCTCGCCTGCCCCCCGGCTGGCCGTACCCTGCTTGCCGCCCGCCTGCTCTTCTGCCTGCAGCTGCTGCTGCAAGCTAGACCGAACGCCAGTGGCCACTGAGCCGGCATACTGCTTCTGCAGGCGGACGGTGGACTACACAGGGCCTGCCATGCAATATCTCGAGGTCCCCCCCCCCCCCCCCCCCCCCCCCCTGCCCTCCACACTTGCCCCTGCTTGCGAAATCTTCATGAGACACCATTCAGCACACCTGCTTCGCCCCATCGCCCTGCCATGGCGCCGCCTCTCAGCTGCCTGCCCGCCGCTACCACAGAACATGTTCCACGTGCGGCACCGATGCTATGGGCCGGTGCTGCAGCCCACGCCCGCGGGCGCGCTGGAGGTGAGGCTGCTCTGGCTTGGCCCCTGCTAGCTGAAAGCCCACATCGCTGCGGCCGCCCACAGGCGGTGGGTGCCAAGGGGGCGGAGTCTGACCGGCAGCGCGACTGCCGTGCTGTGTCGCAGATGATGACCCCCGCGGCCTACCCGCACCAGCCCGGCAACTGCTTCAATAGCAAGTTCATCCACGTCAGCACAAACAAGGTGCCGTCCCATCCCGTTCCCAGCACGGGGCAGGGGGGGGGGGGGGGGTTCTGAGGAGCCGGGGTTGGGGTGGGGGTGATGTGTGGTTGTTTTTGCTTGTTTGTTGCTGGTGGTGGTGTGTGTGTGTGTGGAGGGGAGGGGGGGGGGGGGGGCATTGACAGCGCGCGGTGCATGCCGGCGTGGCAGGTGCGCTGTGCGATCAATGTGGTGCACTGGATGCCAGATGGGCGGCGCCTGATGACGTGCACCCAGAGCGGGGAGTTCACGCTCTGGAGTGGGCAGACGTTCAACTTTGAGACGCTGATCCAGGTACGCCCCTCCGCTGGAGGAGGCCGCACCGCTGGCAGGGGCACAGGGCAGCTGGCACGCCGGGGCGCATGCTGCCGTGGCCACACGGCGGCGCTGCGGGGCTGGGCTGGCTGTGCTCCGCCCTGGGCGGAGGCAGTGCCACGCGCCTCCAGTGAGGGCACTCCCTAGCAGCGAACTGCATGCTAGGTTTGGTGTCAAAGGATGTCTCCGCCTGGGAGGCGCTGGCAGGAACCGGCGTGCAGTATCCCGCGCCGCGGCTGTGCTAGCCTGGCCGTGATTCCGGGTCAGGCGCAGAGACGCTGACACTTGTCCCCCCTCCCGGCCCCCCTTTTGGCCTTCCCCCTCCCGTCCTCGGGTACAGGCACACGAGGCCCCCATCCGCACGATGCGCTGGACACACAACGAGAACTTCTTCATGACGGGCGACGACAGCGGGAAGATCAAGTACTGGAAGCCCAACATGGAAAACATCCAGGTCAGCCTGTGCGCGGCCGCGCCCCTGCGGGATAGCGGGGCGGGGGGGCGGGCAGCTGAACTGACTTGGTCGCCGGGGTGCGCGGCTGGCGCAGCTGCAAGAGGCGCACAATGAGGCAGTGCGGGGGCTGGCCTTCGCCCCATCCGACCTCAAGTTTGCCACCTGCTCGGACGACTCCCTCATCAAGGTGCGCGCTGCTGCTCCGGCACTCGCGGAAATGTCCACTGCGCTGCTCTCCGCGGCATGCGCCGGATGCAGTGCCCGGACCCCAGCTGCAGTGGTCTTGCCAAGGGTCTGGCCATGCCGCAGGCGCCGCCGCGATCGGCAAGCTATCGAATACGCCACCGGCATCGCAGCTGTCTGGAACGCTGCTCGCTTCCTGCGGTGGGACAGGTGTGAGCTGACGCGTGACGTGCGGCGGGCAGGTCTGGGACTTTGGGCGCTGCGTCGTGGACACCACGCTCAGCGGCCACGGCGGCGACGTGAAGGCGGTGGATTGGCACCCGCGGCAGGCGCTGCTTGCCTCGGGATCCAAGGACGGCCTCGTGAAGCTGTGGGACCCCAAGTCGCGCGGCGCCCTGACCAGCTTCCACGGCAACAAGGGCATCGTGACCAGCGCCAAGTGGAACCAGAACGGGAACTGGCTCCTCACAACCTGCCGCGACCAGCTGTGCAAGGTGTACGACATCCGCATGATGAAGGAGCTGGGGAGCTACAAGGGGCACAACAAGGACGTGTCGTGCTGCGCGTGGCACCCCATCCACGAGGAGCTCTTTGCCAGCGGCGCCTACGACGGCAGCCTCTTGTACTGGGTGGTTAGCGAGGACAAGCCGCAGGCAGAGGTTCTACCCCAGCCACATCCCTGATCCCCAACTCGCTCCCACTCCCCCCTCACTGCTTCAGCTGTAGCACAATGCTGCTTCCGATGCCTCCCGCCCTCCCCCCCCTCCCCCCCCCAAAACCCCAACCCACTTACATACCCTCCACACCCCCATTTCTCCACCGCCTCCCTCGCTGTGATCAGGTCCGCACAGCGCATGACATGCACATATGGAGCATGGACTGGCACCCGATGGGGCACATGCTCGCCACCGGCTCCAACGACTACTCGACCAAGTTCTGGGGCCGGTGAGCCCCCCCTCCCACAGTTACCATGTTCCTCGCACCGTTGTCGCAGTGACTACCCTCTGCTTCTAGTCCACCTGCGTGCCTTGCTGAGCTTGCCTTACCTCGGCGCAGCACCCGGCCGGGGGACATGTGGCGCGACCGCCGTCAGCAGGAGCAGGATGCGCTGGACCGCTCCGAGGCAGGGCTGGAGAGCGCGGGCTCCCTGCGCACGCCGGTCCGGGGCGCCTCTGGCTCCGTCCCCGGCCTGGACTTCATCCCGGGTGAGTTCCGCGTCATGACCTGCCCCCCCCCCCCCCCCCCCCCCCCCCCGGGCCTGGGAGGTCTCCGGTGCTGACAGCTCTGCTTCCTGGCAGGCATTGCCGGGGACGACAAGCCCGCACCGGCCGGTGGCCGTACCGAGGCACCGGGCCCTGGCCGCGGAGGCGGCGGCCGCGGCAACCGGGACCGGGACCGGGACCAGGATAGAGGCGGCCGAAGGTGCGCCTGGCTACCTACCCCCTCCCCCTCTCCCCCACCTCCTGACTGGACCATGTGTGCAGTCGTTGGTGCTTATATGCTGCAAGGAGTGGGCGCACATGCGCCGTCCTTCCTGTATCCCCCCCCGCGGCGCCCTCCTTGTCACCGCCACTATGTGTTTCTGTTTGACTGCCCTCCAAGCGCGCTCACCTTGCGCGTGGAGCTCTGCCTTGGCCACTCGGTCGCAAGTTGTGCCGGAAGTAAACAACATGGCGGCTGGACTCGACGTAGCTACAGGCCCTCTTAGCGCGTGATTGCTACTGATCCCTGTCACACCCGGCTGCGCAGGGACGACCGCCGGGGCGGGCCGCCGCCGGGCATGCCTCCACCAGGGATGCAGCCGCAGGGAATGCCTCGGCCCGGCATGCCCCCTCCCGGGATGCCACCGCCGCTGGGGCCTGGCGGCCCCGGCATGGGCGGGCCTCCGCCTGGCGGCGGTGGCCCGCCGCCCGGAGGGCGCGGCAACTTCCGCGGCTCTGTCATGCGGTCGCAGAAGGCGCCGCAGCTGCCGCCTGGCATGCAGCCGCCACCCGGCATGCAGCCGCCGCCCGGCATGCAGCCGCCGCCCGGCATGCCGCAGCCGCCGGGTAGCGGACCGCCCATGGGCGTGATGCCCCCGCCCGGCGGCGACAGCGGCCCCCCACCGCCCTTCATGCCGCAGCGCGATGGCCGGCCGATGGGGCAGCCGCCGCCCGGGGGGCCGCCGTTCCAAAGCAGCCCCAGGCCGCCGCACGGGGGCCCGGGCCCGCCGCAGCAGGGTCACCGCATGCCCCCGCCGGGGATGCACCCGGGCGCCGGGCCGCCCCCGCCTCGTGGCCCGCCCATGCCTGGGCAGCCGCCGGGGATGTGGAACCCGATGGACCCGCCCGGCGGCGGCATGATGGGCGGCCGGCCTCCGCCACAGCAGCAGCATCAGCAGCACCATCCGCAGCAGCATCCGCAGCAGCAGCAGCATCTGCCACAGCAGCAAATGTACGGCGGTGGCGGGCCGCCCCCACCGATGGGCGGACCCCCACCCGGCGGCATGGGCGGGCCGCCGCGCGGGCCACCACCACCCGGCTTTGGTGGGATGGGCATGCCGCCGCAGGGGCAGATGGGCGGGCCCCCACCGCCGCAGCACCAGCAGCACCAGCCGCCGCCGCTCGACCGGCAGTGGGGACCCGACGGCGGTCGCGGGCGTGGCGGCGGACGCGGCGGCCCGCTCCGGGGGCCACCCCCGCAGTATGGCCGGCACCGCCCGTACTGAGGCGGCGCCCAGCGTCCATCAGCGCCTGGCGTGCACTGACAGACCACTAATTTCCATGCCAGAGTCGCTCAGGCAGCGCCAGGCATATACTCACATCTAATGCGGCACCGTCTAGTCAATGGAGTGTAATGGAACCTTTCGCTTGCGCTCTTGCACTGCTCCGGGCAAAAGTGGGGGTGTGGAGGGGGCATGCAGCGGCAATATGTAAGTGATGGCACCCTGTCGGGCCCCGCCACCGCCATCTTGAGCGCCGCGCATGGTCATGGTGTGTGCGCTGATTGTGCGTTCGCATGAAGCAAAGATACAATGGTGCTGCTAAGCTGAGGACTGGTATTATTTACAATTGCATGCCGCGATGTGTCGAAACAAACCCTAAACCCTAAACGCGCAGGACAAAGGTAATATCCCAGTTCACCGAATAGGACCCACCCGCGGCCCGAGCGGGGTGGAACGGGTGAGTGCAGCGCCCTACTCTGTCCATTGACGCCAAACGGCTGGCATGCAAAAGGCCTAGCGGACCCTATGCGGCCTCAAGGACGCAGCCGGGCCGTACGGCAGCTAGCCTCTCACGCCGACGCGCAAAGGTTACCACAGATTTCCATTTTTCTCGCAAGCACTCCGCAGTCGTATTCGCGTGGCGCGCCCCTTCGCGCATCCCCGTACTCTCTTTCGCGTTCAATATGTCGGGACCAAGGGGGCGCCCTGTTCCGGCTGAATGCGACACTATTCAGCCTCCGACACCGCAAGCGCTCCCCATAACACGCCCAAAGGCGCGCAATCAAACGAATCTACTATTTTGTGCTGGGGACACTGGAACTTACTGGTGCCAGACCGTGAGCTCCGTACGTGCGTGTTTGAACAAGCAAAACCTAATCTGAATCGGTGCGGCCTCTGCCGGCGGCTCAGCAGTGATCGATAGCGGGAGGGAATTCTCCTTGTTAATTTTGCATCCTGTAGTACACAATACCTGTCCCCTGACCAAAAGTTCCTGTGACGCTCGAGAGCCGATATATGGCGGCTCAACCCCTTGGGCGCTACGGGTTCATAGGTCCCTGGGTATGGCCCCCTGAGTTGCTATACATGGGTCCCCGGGTCCTATAGGTATGGACCCCTTAGTCCTAGAACATAGGTCTTCGGATCCTATAGGTATGGGCCCCTTAGTCCTTAGGCATGGGTCCCTAGGTCCCTCGGTACACGTCTGGAAGCCATTTTCACTCTGGGTTGCTTTCCCAGTCAAACAACCCCAGCTTGAGGTTCTAGCTGTCGCCCGACCCGCAGAGCAGAGCGAATGCAAGGGCAACTGGTGGCCCACCGCACAGGCTCTGGGCATAGCCATCTACCTGCCAGGCGGTCCTTGCAGGGACGCGCCATCGGGGCACTGGGGTGGGTGCCGCCAGCAGCGGGGGTCAGTTTGGTGGAAGATTCCCTTCCATGAACCAACAAGTGCCAGCCTCTGGTCATCAGCCCTGCGAAGGCTCACAGCCTCATGCGTGCTCCTCTGCAAAGCAGGGGCAGAGAAATGATACATCGGCGCTGGCCTTTTATAAACGATTATTTCCCCGTGCCAGTGTTGCGCGCCCTTGGCCTTCAGCGGACCAGATGGCTAAGAGCAATGCCCCCAAAGGGGAGCCGCAAACCCTATGCGAGTTCATGTCGGTCATCGGGGTGTAAGACAGCTGGTCTATGTAATCGCAGGACTGGCTGGAACAATGAAGTAAAAAGGCAAATTCAATTTTACTAAGCGCCGTTTGTCTACCTCGGCGAACAGATTTGGCCGGGTGCCAGTCTAGGGTTTATAGTTTAGGGTATAAAATCCTATACCCTAAAAACCCTAAACGCCGGATCCGGCCAGCGCTTCATCCATCTGCCGCTGGTGTGGTAGGCAGCCAGCGGACCGCGCAGCAGGGCTAGCTAGTTGGCGTTGTGCACCTCGGCGAGCGTGCCATCCTCCATGCGCTGCGCCATACGGCCCACCACCTCGCGCAGGTCGGCCGGGAAGCTGGAGGTGGCGTGCATGCGCCCGTGGCCCGGCAGCACCAGGCGCACCGCCGGCGCAGAGGCGTCGTCCGCCCAGGCGGCCAGCGAGCGCCGCTGCTCCTCGTGCGACAGCTTGTTGAAGGCGGTGAAGGCGTCCAGCTCCCCCGTCTGCCGCAGCACAGCCAGGTGGTCGCCGGTGAAGACGGCCGCGTGCGCGGCGCCGGTGGGCTGGAAGTGCAGCACGCAGCAGCCGCGCGTGTGGCCCGGCTGGTGCAGCACGCGTGTGCCAGGGCCCAGCGCGCCCTCGAAGGGGTCCCATGGCCCGCTGCCCTGCAGCTGCACCTCCGCCTCCTCCAGCCGCCGCCCCGTGGTTTCGGGCGTGAGCGTGAAGCGCGCGTGCGCCTCGCTGGCGTGGATGATGCGCTGCACGCCCAGCGCGTCCGCCCAGCGCTGGTGGTCCGCAACGTCGTCAGCGTGCGTGAGGAAGAGAAACTGGATCTGCCGCCATCCAGGGCACCGCGGGGTCAGTCCCCCTCATCGGCCGGGGCCCCAGATGGTTGCCAGAATCTGAAGTCACGCTATGCCCCGCAGCCACTTTTATATACTGGCAGGTTTTGCTTTCAATGCACCTTCTCTCCCTGCCCATCTCTCTCTCTCTCTCTCTCTCAGCGGTGAAGGACCCAGCCATTCACAAAATAGGTATGCGAGTGCCGACGCACGTGTAAGAACCCTGAACATAAGGCTAGAATTCCAAGCTATATGCCCATTCGTTTAGTTCCCCTATAGTTTTGTCTAGTGCATTTGACCTCTGAAAGGCAGGGCAGTGTCCTTATTCGCATCAGTGTTCTTTTCACCGGTGAGGCCCTCCGCCCCTTCACGGGCGCAGGGGGGTGGGGGGGGCGGGGGGCAAGAGCAGTGCGAGTATGAACCTGCTCTAACTGCCGCGGGGGGAGATTTAGGCAAAACTAAAGCAAGCCTATGTAGCCTATGTTCTCATGCTTGGCATGCGCCCCCAATGTGAGGATCTCATGCCGGGTGTCTCATAGCAGGCGCGCCGGCACCCGCGCAACATAGAGAAGCAGGGCTGGTAGCATACAGAAGCCTCTGATTCCAGTGCACCTACATCGACGCTCTCTCTCGCCCGCTGTCTGGCCGTCATTGATCATGGTGAACAGGGCATGTTGCAGAGGGGGGGGGGGGGGGCATCGACCCACCTGTCCCTCGCCAAACTTGTCCAGCAGCTGCTTCTTCAGGCCGGCCGTGTAGCGCGGCGTGTCGATCATGGCAGCCACGCCGGTAGCGGGGTCGCGCACCAGCCAGGGCGCGGCGCCATACGAGTCGGGGTGGTGCGCCCCCAGGTGGTACACTTCCAGACCCAGCGCCTCCGCCTGGGGCGGCTGCCATGGGAACGCTTGCCGCCCCTCCTGCAGCAGCCGCACGCTCGCGTCTATCCCATCAGACCAGCGGCAGGGAGCGAGCCAGCGCAATTAGCCTGCTGTATGCCATCACAGACCGGAGCAACGGAGACAACACCCATCGTACGCGTGTGTGTGTGTGTGGAGAAGGGGGGGGGGGGGGGGGGGGGGCAGTTTTGCCAGGATAATTATCGGAGCAAGTACCTTTGCCTCGCGCGTCGTCGCGGAAGTGAATGGAGCCCGTCGGGCAAGCGTTCACGCAGCGCAGCGCCGTCGCTTCCTCGGAGCTCCCCGCCGACGGCTGCTGCCACACCGCCGATTGCCCGCTGCGGTGCCGAAACACTTCGGGCGCCATCCAGCGGCAGGTGTCGCAGCTGATGCAGGCATCGTCCACCCAGAACGAGCCAGCCGCGTTCTCTGAGCGCCTGCTCCGCCCGCCCGCCGCGGCCGTCGGGGGGGCAAGCGAACGGCGAGCGTCCCTGGCTGGGCGGCCGGGGGAGGCGACACCAATGAGTCGACGCGCAGGCGACTGCGAGGGGGCCCGCGCTGCTGTCGGGTTGGAGAGCCCGGATACGGCGGGAGCGCGCGACGCCATGATGTATTTGGGAGGTTTCAGCAGGGAGCAGCGGTAGTGAGACGAAAGCAGTAGCGCGTGAACGGGATGCGCGGTGGGAGAAACCGAGTACAGGTAGTGTGAGGAATGTGAGATGTGCCCGACTGTAGCACGGTGGTATACTCCCGGAGCGGCCGGCATAGCTCGCTGGGCGGCAGCAGGCGGTTCCGCTCGTGTCGTGCTGTGCTGCTGCGCGAGGCTGCGCTGCGTTGCGCAGCGGCGTATCGCGTCAGCAATTGTAAATCGTCAGCGCATTTATAAATTGTAGCGACTAGCGACGGCGGCGGACGAAAGGGATGCTCGTTACTATCTCATGCTACTCGTACGAGTAAGACAAAATAAAAGCTACCTTTTGCTGGTCTCGTAGAATAAAGAGATGCTGCTGAACAGCGCTGAATCGTGGCAAAGTCATTGCATGGACTGTGCCAATCGGGCGAGTCGTTACCGAGTCAGGTAAACACGGCTGAATTACTCACAGCGACAGAATTCTCCTGCGCATTGTTCGTCGGCGCGCGGCGACGAGGTGACGTCAATAACTTGCGACCAGAGTACGAAGGAGTCAATCGCCGATTCGGCGAGCTGCTCGCCTGCTCTTGCACACTCCGCCCCCCCCCCCCCTGGCCCCCCCCTCCGGCGGAGCATCTTCAACAGCTGGCGATCATGGTTTCGCAGCGATACGGCGTTGGTTTCGGAGCATTTACACAAGCACGGTAACATGTAAACAATGGCAATAATGTGGGGCATCGGTCCGAGGAATTGTATCGGATACGCAGCAAAATCGATGGGTCGTAAGTCGCCGCGGCGTCGCTAGCTACAATGCTGCTCATATTGTTGTTGCTGCTGTTGCTATTTGGGTATCCTTGTGCCCTTGTTGTTACTAGTTGCGGCATACGGAGTTGTGATATCGGATCAACTAATGCACATCCCGCCATCCCTGAGCCCGCGCCTCGGCGTAGACGCTTTCACGTGTACTACGAAACATGTACGAGTCAACGTCACATGATGGTCTGCCAAGAAGAATTCCCTGAGAAATCTAGACTCATCAGTAACCTTGTAATTTACGAGCACCCGTCAGGATAAAAAGCTAACTTGAATATACGTATCTTCATATGCATCGCAGCATCATTCATTCAGCCGTAGGCCTACCTTGTGATGCAACGTAAGTTGCTTGACATATGCATTCAATTACACTACCCCGCATCTGTGGTAGCTGCCATGTGAACCGTATAGCGGGTACTGCATTCGCATGCCAATGTTGAGGACGTGGTGGACGGGCAGCATGCGAGGGTGGCTGTGAGGAGTACGATGGCATATGTCGCCTGGCAGTAATCGAGGCGGACACGGTGTTCGGGAGGGCGTGGATGGGCGAGTCAGGAGGGGCGCGAGTCGAGAAGCGAATGCGCGCAGCGCGGCCACGCTTCCCTCCTCGTTGGTGGTGCTCCGCGGCTGGTTAATGTAGTCATGCCACAGGATAGCAAGCAACATGATCGTGACTATCGCGTGAGGCCGGCGCCTCGGCGCGGTCGCCTTGGGCCGCTAGCATGGCGAGTAGCATGTGGTCGAGGTGCGCTGTGGTGTAGGGGTAACTACACGCGCGGTGGGACTCATCATACACCCCGCGCAACGCGCTCATCATCGTAGTATCTCCGCATATTCCCAGTTGGCGGCAGTGCTCCTACTCCGCAGGACGTGCGTATGCCGTGTCCTGGGCAATTTTCAGCGATCCATCATGCTTATTTGCCTCTGCTCCATGTAATAATAAACCGCTGACTGCTTCCTGACTACACGAGCAAGCGGGAGTGCTGCTGCCTTACGACCTACTTAGCCACCAGCGATGGATGAGTGTTGAGCTACTGTTGCAGCCGCCAGTATGCTTGCGTTGACGACACTCTTACCGGAGTATTAGAGAGAGACACAGAAAGGGAAACCTTAAATGATTGGGCTGTATGTGGTTTTATTGTCAGAGGGCATCATAGTTGATGCTTCATGGGGTTGGTTACATGGGGAAGAGTCGGGTAAAGGTTGCCCTACCTAGGTTGCTTCGTCATACGAGACTGCTCATTTGTATACTCATATGTACAACATGTATGGCAGCAACTCGTCATGATCCTCGGGTCACTCGTATCCCGTATGATCCCTGTGTGTAGCGATTATATACTGGGGTGAGTCCATACGTACAGTCATCTGACGGTACCAGGGACTCGGTACCGTAGCTTCAATTATGTGACAGCTTTATTTCAGCGGATAAAATCATAATATTGTAATGATATACCGCCGGTTCTTCTGGTTGCCGTTCCTTGCTTGGCTTTCAGTGCTTCCTTGGACCCTTTATTCAATGCCTTGGCGACTTGGCGGCTTCCTGGTTCTCGTGGCTCTTCTTTGGTTCTTGGCTCCCTGGCATGCTGCTTGACCCTTGGTTTCAGGCTTACATCTCTCTTTGTCTGGCAACCTTTTACAATTGCTTTTAGTTAGAACGAATTGCTTTTAGTGCGCACACGTTAAAGAACTGATGTAACGAAAAAATGCCGCCGACATGAATATTGTACTACACAATAATCCTTAAAGTACACGGGATTTTTTTTCCCGCCCCCGGGACAGGACTGGCACCAGTGAAACCCTTGCAGCGTCTCCACGACGGCCGTTTCGGCAGCAATCCAGTTACGGAAAGCCCTGGGTAGGCGACGCTCCGTTACAGTCATCAAGCAAATTGCCGAAGCATTTCGCAAGACTACGGGTAATTGAACGCCAATGACGGAATTTCCAACACTGTTGGATCACCGTCTAAAACACTACCGGTACGCTCCCCTACGACTGTAGTCGGTGTGTTTTTAATACTATTAATAACATGTGGCGACTACTGAGTCAGCAGTTCTGCTTGCTTAATTAAATGTAGTCGTTTCCCTTCACCAGTAATCTCCGTGATGCATTCTCTGGACGCCATGCCTGTACTCGTAGTAACCGACCTACAGGTACCACTACGACGTACATACAGCGACTATAGCGAGAAACGGCCCTATCTTCAACACATTTTTGGCTTCCTGCCACCACCTGCCCTGCCACAGGACCCAGGCGGAAGCAGCTGCAATGGCACAAACCCCACCGATCCAAGCCCTGAAGTTGCCCTAGGTGTGGGCGGTCGGGCGTGGTCAATGGTGCTCGTGTAAGGGTTGCATGCCTGTTGGCTAGCCGTGCGGGTCAGCGCAGGGGTGCAGTAACCCGGGCGGCCCTATCTTTCAACACTTACGACATCTCCGCCGAGCCCGCCCTCTTTGCTGTGCTCGCCGCTCTATCCGCCTTGGTACTGCCCGCCCCCGCCCCCCCACCGCCGGTTATGCGTCCGCGAGTCCGTATGCTGGGCTGGGGGACGCTTGGTGAGTGGGTGATGAAGGCGGACGAGGGCGGGATCTCGGGCCGGGGGGGGGGGGGGGGGGGGGGGTCTGAACCTCACAAATTCGTAGCACCTACTTGCTACCAGTTCAGCCAAGCACTCGTTGTCCTCATCTATGTAGGCAGGGTTCAGCTCGTCCTCGCCTTGTTCCCCATCCTCCTTTTCCTCCTCCTCTATCTCCTCCTCGCCTTCCTCACTGTCGCTGCTATCAAAAACGCTCATTTCGTCACGCGCATCTTGGCGCTCGCGAGCACTTGAATCTTGCCCTGCGGCGATCTTAGCGTCCGCAACGTTGACGTGGGCACCTAGCACACTTAGCTCAGCTTCAGCCACGGCTTCGGCTAACTCTGTCTTGCGGCACATGGCGTTCGCCACCTCCTCTGCCTTGTTTACTTGCTGCTCCTTCTTTTCTTCTGCCTTCGCTGCTGTCTCGAAGGCAGCGCCAGCCCTCTGCGGGTTTTTAGTTGCTGGCGTCACCTTCTTGGGTAGCTGGGTTCGGGCTGGCCGCCTGCTGCAGCCTGCAAGGCTCCTTGGAGCGTTGCATGCGCGGGGTTGTCAGGGCTCTCTTCTGCGCTGAGGGTTGCAGTCAGCGCGCTCTCCGCCACAATAACCATGGTGTGCCCGCTGGATAAAAATCCACACATAAATGTAAGATGATAATTGCAAGTTTCCCATGCCATCTTTTGAGCTGGTAGAAGTCGCTAAGTGCAAGCTAGCTTACTCACCTGAAGTTGTCAATGATCAGCAATGTTTTGCCTGTGCGGCGTAGTTCCTCTGTGTAGGGCAGGAACACCGTCTCTACCCAGTAGTGGTAGAGGTCGCCGTCCATCCACGCATTCTTCTGTGTTGTAAGCTCGGCGTCCCTCAGAATGGTGTTTGATAAGTCTAGCTTGTCCCACCAATCTGGCATGTTTTTCCCTTCACAATAGAAAGAGGTGGAAGCTGTGTGCCATCAGCGACAATGAAAAGTAGAATAGTGATGGAGAACCGCGATGCGTCCTGCAACGTGTGTGAACGCTTGGCCCCCTTCCTGGTGATGACCCGCTCCACCCTCCCATCAGGTCCCAAGAGGTCTCATCTAGATTGAAGATTCGGTTAGGATCAAGCGGACCATGTCCTTTCTCAAATTCAGTGATGGCATTGTATAGTGCGAGCATATCCTTTCTGGTTACAAGCCATCGCTTGGGGTCTAAGCGGTCAGCTACCCGCTCACGCAGCTCGGGGTGGCGGCGCATGAAACCGCGAAACCATTTTCTAGACATCTTCCCTCGTTTGATCCACATCTTGGCAACCCGCACATCTTTATCATAGCCACGGCTTTTAATGATGTCCAGCGCGTGCTTCTTGACGGCTCGCTTGCTTAGCGCCAGCCCACGGTCTGCCCAGATCAGGACGCACTTTGCCAGCGACGATTCGTCCTCACGGGTCATGGTTGTTGGGCGGGTTCCAGCAACAACAACAAGAGTCTTGCCCTGTTTCATAGCCTCTCTTGCCATCTTGACAGCAACGATAAGCGTCGTTCTGTTCACGCCATAGCTCTTTGCAGCTTTGGCCGGCTTTTCGACACCAGCA
Source organism: Tetraselmis striata (assembly GCA_006384855.1). Lineage (NCBI taxonomy): Eukaryota > Viridiplantae > Chlorophyta > Chlorodendrophyceae > Chlorodendrales > Chlorodendraceae > Tetraselmis > Tetraselmis striata. The sequence goes on along the minus strand of VCJN01002398.1, from coordinate 26,034 downwards.
AGAACAAGTTTGACAGCACGCTCCAGCGCGCGCTTCGCCTTCTCACCGACGTTGTAGTCACCTCGAGCGTTAAAGGGGTCACTCGACTGACTGAGGGGTTCTTTACGGGGTCGACCTCGCCCACGTTTTCCGTCGGTGGCAGCCTTGCGGGTTGCCGTGTGCTTCTTGGGTGGGCGGCCAGGCGAGCTCGCTGAGAATTGTCCCGACCTTTCCCTCGTACGACCGCGCATCGCGGCGCGCGATGGCCCACCCGCCATCGAGCTGGCTGACTGGCGAGCCGGCTATGTCGTCCCCCAGGGACTTGGGCAGCCACGCCCCGCCTTGACCGACTACCACGGCCTCTAAGCGGCACTCCAAGGACGGTGGTGAGAGTTAGTGGCGACGCACGGCCACGTGCAGCCGGATTATTCTGATGTGTTGAAACGCGCGCCCGTATTTATTTTCTCGCGACCCGGAAAAAAATGCTGACCCCCATCGCTTCACCCCTGCCTGGCACACACCAGGAAAGTCCATCGGGGGCGGCCCTCCGCCCGAAGGTAGCCCTACTCAAGGGCTATCGGACGCGCCATAGACAGCTCCTAGTAGTGGCCCAACGGCTGGACAGCTAGGGCTTCTAGGGAAAGTGTTGAAAGATAGGGCATGTTGAAAGATAGGGCCTTTTCTCGCTAATACATACACATAGAGATCTATATACAATTTAAAAAGGATTCTATGAAATATGAAATGGGAATGGCGTCATCATCAATATACTACGCGCTGGTGCTGATGCTGGCAACAGACACGCGTGCCGGAACGCCACGATGCCCCCGCCAGCGCCCCCATCCGTCGCCGTCAGCCCGCCTGCGTGCTCATTTCGTCCACATCGCCGCTAGCCAGGTGCTTACCAGCGCCGACCTCATCAGGCATCCGCGCCGCCGGCCCGCTGTTCTGGCCTCGTTAGACAGCGTCAGCGACCGTGTACTAGTCTTTCCGACAGACGCCCATCCCCACAGCAACACAATCGCGTGGCGTACGATGGCGCTGGCCGTGGCACGGATGGAAGCGGGCGGCCAACTGCGCGCCGCCGCCACTGCCGGATTGCCCGGTGGCGGCCGCGCCACGGCGTCGCGAGTGGGGGCCAGGTATGACGCCGGCCACCACCTCCATCTACGTCAAGCGAACATCCTGGTGTCTTGTTTGGCACTTCCGGTGGCGATGCAAACGTAGTGGGGGTGCAGAAAGGCAGGGCGGCGGTGAACATGCTCGCGGTCGACTGTTTTCGGCCCCTGCTTGCTGCCCAGGGTTGCCGAGCCACACCGCCCTCCATAGCCCCCCCCCCCCCCCACTCCCCCCCCCCACTCCCCCCCCAACCCCACCCCCACCCCCCGCGCATTGTCCCACGATTCCTGGTATTGCACTGGCATCCCTTGGACTGCCGATAATGCATGGGCGTGTACGGCGAGCACGATCCTTATCGGGTGCATTGTGGGTAGCGACTGGAGACTCTCGAGTGCGGTCTATATAGAGACTAAAAATCACCCCGCGAACGTAGCTCCGCATTGGCACAGCCTCACGTGGCGGATCCCCCTATCTCCTACTCTGATCCCTGCGCAGGAGTATGGGCTTTGCCGCTACCGGCTGGCCCGTCCGAAGCCGGTCGTCGACGCGGGCCGGCGCCGTGGTGTGCGCGGCAGAGACGGAGCAGCCGCTGTCCAAGCGGGCGCAGAAGAGGCAGCAGCAGGCCGGGGCGGGGAAGAAGGGCGCGGAGGAGCGCATCACTCCCAAGAGCGAGGACTATAGCAGGTGGAGCTCGCCCAGCGTGATAGTTGGCGGCTCACTGTGCTGGGGGGCAGGATGGACCTGACCTTCATGCCCCCCCCCCCCCCCCCACACACACACACAAGGTGGTACCTGGACCTGGTGAAGAGTGCGGAGCTGGCAGACTACGGCCCCGTGCGCGGCACTATGGTCATCCGCCCCTATGGCTACGCCATCTGGGAGGCTGTGCAGGTGGGCGGTAGGCGCCTTCTGCAATGCTGCCCTCATTCACAGCCATGGCCGTGGCGGCTGGGGGCATAGCATGATAGCATTCGACCCCCCCCCCCCCCCCCCCCCCCCCCCCCCTTCCCACCAGACTTTCTTGGACCGCCGCTTCAAGGAGACAGGCCATTCCAACTGCTACTTCCCGCAGCTCATCCCCTACTCATTCATTGAGAAGGAGGCGGACCACGTGGAGGGCTTTGCTCCCGAGCTGGCGCTCGTCACCAAGGTCCCGCCCCCCCTCCTCCTTTTCCCACCCTACCCCCTTTCCCCCTTTTCCGGGTGATTCACCCGCTGAGCACCCAAAGCCCTCCTGCCTGCGCGCAACAGGGTGGCGGTAAGGACCTGGAGGAGCCGCTGGTGGTGCGGCCCACGAGCGAGACCATCGTGAACCACATGTTTGCGCAGTGGGTCACCAGCTACCGCGACCTGCCGCTGCTGATGAACCAGTGGTGCAATGTACACCGCTGGGAGATGCGCACGCGCCCCTTCATCCGCACCCTTGAGTTCCTCTGGCAGGAGGGTCACACCGCCCATGCCACGGTGCGCCCTCCGCCGCTGCTTGCCGTCCACGGGCGGCAGTGGAAGGGCCTGGATGGATGGCCTATGCATATTCCAAGCATCACTGCCATCCAAGGCAGGGCGCGCGCCGCACAGTCCTGCCAGGAGCTTGACCCCATTCGTATGTGCCTGAAGGCTGAGGAAGCCGAGGAGGAGACTCGCCGCATGCTGGGCATCTACCAGGAGTTTGCGCGGGACATCGCCGCCATCCCGGTCATCCCTGGCCAGAAGAGCCGCGTGGAGTCCTTTGCGGGCGCCGAGGTAACATACACCATCGAGGCCATGATGGGCGACAAGCGTGCGCTGCAGGTGGGCTTGCCCCCCCCCCCCCCCCCCCCCCCCCCGCCCCTGCCCGCCCAAAACACATTCGCGGCCTTTTCAAACCTGCACCACTCCACACAGTGCGGCATGTTTTCCTCTGTTCATCCCCCACACAGAGCCCTGATGGCCTCATGCACGCTGTAGACATGCTGATGGTGTCTGGTCGTGCTGACCGTCAGGCGGGCACAAGCCACAACCTGGGCCAGAACTTCGCCAAGGCGTTCGGGACGCAGTTCCAGTCAGAGTCGGGCGAGCTGGAGTACGTGCACCAGAGCAGCTGGGGCGTGAGCACCCGCCTCATCGGCGGCATCATCATGGCGCACGGCGATGACATGGGGCTGCGCCTGCCGCCCAAGCTGGCGCCCATCCAGGTGCAGCGCTCTTCGCCTGACATTCCCCTATCCCTGAAATGCATCCGCACTGCTCGGCTGCCACCAGGCGACATGAGCCGCGGATCCCTTCCCTCCCTGCTGTCCATACCAGGTGGTGATCGTGCCTATCGTGAAGAAGGACGCTGACAAGATGGAGGTGATTGATGCCGTGGACAAGCTGGAGACGTACCTCAACGGCAGCGGCATCCGTGTGAAGGTGCCCCCCCCCCCCCCCCCACCACCAAACACCACCACGGCGTGGCCACCTGAATTTTCTGTTAATCAGCCCTACGCCTTCCAGGCGAGCGGAGAGGAGAGTTGACCCATTGCCCTTCTTGCAGGTGGACAACAGTGAGGGCAAGTCACCTGGCTGGAAGTTCAATTACTGGGAGATGAAGGGTGTGCCGGTGAGCCCCCTCCCCCCCCCCCCCCCCCACCGCTGTTTCTCTCCCTTTATGCTCGTTGAAGGCCACACCGGCTTGGCCTCACAGTAAGCGCGTGGCCTTCACTGGCAACCCCCCGGCCCCCATTACCCTCTCTCTCACTGCCTGTTGTCCTCGGCGCTGGAATGTACAGGTACGCATCGAGGTTGGGCCGAAGGATGTTGCCAACAATGCATGCGTGGTGGCGCGCCGCGACCGACCCGGCAAGGAGGGCAAGCAGGCAACCACCCGCCCCCTCTTCCTCCTCACCGCCATCTTTTCCTCCCCATCCCCGCATCCCTCGCCTCCCCAACTCCCGCCCGCCCTGCCGCCCGCACCAGAGCAGAGGGCACTCTCCCGCCCTCTCCGTGACTGATATTGGCGATGCGCGTGGCGCAGTTTGGGGTCTCCATGGAGCCTGACAACATCGTCGACTTCGTGGACGGGCTGCTTGACGATATCCAGGACAGCATGCTGCGCGAGGTGGGTCCCGCTGCGGCGCCGGCCTCGCGGAGGCTCTGCCCCTCGCATGCCGCCCCGGTGCCAAAACGCTTCTTTGGTTTCTTTTAATCATACTTTAACTATATCCAACTACTTGTGATTCAATGAATTGATTGCTTTTCCTATCGTCACTAAGCAAATACGACCAGAATTACATTCATTTTATTGTGCTTGTAGCTCGGTGTGGATGTTGGCCTGGGCGATGCCTAGCGCCGACCTGCCAAGCCGCGGCCCCGCCCTTGCTGACCAGCACAATGATGGGGGCACACAGGCGACGGAGTTTCGGGACGCCAACATCGTGGACGTGAGTAGCTACGAGGAGATGGCCGCGGCAATCAAGGAGGGCAAGTGGGCGCGCGGCGGCTGGGCCGGCAGCGACGCGGACGAGAAGCGCGTGAAGGAGGAGACGCAGGCCACGCTGCGCTGCTTCCCCTTTGAGCAGCCGGCCGGCCCGTACACCTGCTTCCTGACCGGCGGCACCGCGGAGCGCGTCGCCCTCTTTGCCAAGGCCTACTGAGCACCGCACGGGCGGCTGGGAGGCAGGGCAGGGAAGGCTGGCGAGCATCCCCACTTGCACCTCCCCCCTCCCCTGTGCTCCGGGATGCTGCGTGTCGGGGCAACACGTGGTCGCAGCGCTGGCGCGGTGTTTAACCATTCAACGATATAAAACATGACAGCACGAGACTGCACCGAGCCAGATTGGATGGCTACCAACATGGTGCTGCTCTTTTGTGTATGTCTGCGCGTGTATGTAGTGGCGCAATGGCGCTCAGGCAATCCATTCCTTCACTACCTGGCGTATTGAACCTGGCTTTCGCATGTCAGCAGCACTGCTAGCATTACATGGCAGAGCCCCCCCCCCCCCGGTGAGGCCCGAACTCCAGCCGGCGCCCCTGCTGCTTGGTGCATACTACACCATGGCGCACTCGGCGGCACTTTCTGCGAGCCGCTTGCTGACTTCCTCGGGCGAGATGGGCGCATGCATCTGTGGCCAGCAATTCGAAGGAGGCAAAAACGGCCGGTGGGGGCGCATACCACCAATCAGCACGAGTCCAAGCACGGGTCTGCTGCAGAGTCCCCCCAACCCCCTGCAATACCCAGCCACCTTACCTGCTCCGCCAGTGGCAGCCACTCCATCAAGCGCTGCTGCGCATCAGTGCCAAGCGGACGAGCCTCATGGTTCCAGTACACGAACCCGGGGAAGCTGGCCGCGGAGGTCCAGCGCGCCCGGTCATCACCCGAATCAACCCCTGGCGCCGGCTGCAGCACGTGGCCCTCGTGGCCGGATGGCAGCGCTAATTGCGTGCCGCTCAGCCCACGCCCACGGAAGCTGCCGCTCAGCATGCGCCGCCCCTCCACCTCCTCCGCCTCTGCGGGGACGTGAGGCCAGACATCAGTCCTCCGTGTACTCTTACGAGAACCCCCCCCCTCCCCCCCCCCGAGCCAACATAACAATGAAATAAAGTACATATTTGAAACCGGGTTCATACTATCAAAGGCCATAGGCTGCATCGAATGCTGGGCACGCGACGTTACGTGAGGCTCAGGGGTTCGCGCACCCTTAACGTGCGGGTCGAAGAAGGTGGACACCCGTGCGGGGCCACTGTAGTCCAGGGTACAGGGTAGCCAGTGCACCGCGTCCGCCTGCAGCGCGCCGTCCGCTGGCGCCGCCAGGTCGAGCGTCGCTGTCGCGGCGCCGCTCATCGTAACGTGCAGCGGGTCCGAGAAGGCCAGCCACTGTGCGGGGACAGGGCGAAGATAGGGAGCAAGCGAAATCCTCACACACGGACGGTGGTGATCTGTGGGCTGCTGCGTGAGAGGGCGGCCTTCTCATACAGCGACGAGGGCGACGAGTTGGAAGAGCGAAAGCCGCTGAGCAGACGCAGAGTCCAGCTAGGATCTACAGCAGGCAAGGATCAGTCCCTGCTACGCTTTCGAATTCAAAAACACAGCCGCCGCGCCGAGGGCGGGATGCTCAGACCCTACGGATAAAACCTGCTGAGCCCTAAGCGTATGAGCGCTACGGTACCGGTGCGACAGCAGGGTATAAGTCAGTACTGGCAGGGGTAACCATAGGGAACCAGGGGCTACCCCCTGGTACTGGTGTGAATTACAAAAAGGACAGTTCCCCAGAATTAGAAAATCGACACAGCAAGCCGCCTAAAAGCGGCCCGCATCCCGCATAAATAAGGCGGGATGGATGAGTGATGCGCGCACGGTTCAGAGTCCGGGCCACGCGAGCACGTGTGTGTGTGGGTGATCCTCGGACGTGCTGTATGTGCAGCTTCAGCAACGGGATGGCAGACGAATCTGCGCCGTCTGATGAGGCAGCGAGCGCGCTCTCGAGCGGCCACCAAGCTCAGGACCCCGAGGAAATCTCTTGCGAGCAAGGCCTCCTGGTGAGCCCGGGTGATGCACCGAGTGCCCCGCGATGAGAGGGCACCCCGATCCGCAGCCAAGCATGCGATACCACGCACAGTGCGGTGCACCCCCTTGCTCACCTCACCCACTGTGCCGAAGACCATGCCCGTGTATTCCGACATATCCAGGATGTCTCGAAGAGGACCCTTCTGTCTGGGCTCTGTGTTGTGCCACGCCGCATCCCGCGCAGCCAGCCCCCGTTGTATGTCGCCCAACAGGGAGCGCTCAAACCGATCCACAGCCGTGGCCCGGGGCACTGAAGTTTACTTGACCCCGCACCGCATAGTCTTGAACTCCAACAGCGTGGACTTCAAGCTCCGGGGTCATAGCTCCCGGTCACGACGTTGAACGCCGGAAGGGAGAGCTCTGCGTCCGGCACTAGGTCGTTGAGTTCATCCCTGGGTACGGTGTTGCCGAGAGGCACTGCCTGCTGGAACAAGTCATCCACCTCCCGCCGTACCGCAATACCTAGGTCGTGAACACAGTGATCGCGGAAGGCATCTGCGATAGCGTCGTGTTGTACACGCCAGTGAGCGTCTCAAGGCGCCGGGAGGTTCATGAGCGCGTCGCCGTATAGATCAACAATGACGGGGTTGTGCTCCGTCGAGGGCAGAATGATTTGGCACCCAACCACCGGGGCCAAGCACGGGCTAGGCAGAAAGAAGTACCCGGCAGCGACCTCCCGCAGCTCATGCGGAGTCATGGCTGTCCGCGCGGTGGGGATGGCCACTGTCCACATGCCTGACGCCGCGTCGAGCTGGTTGAACAAGATCCGTTCCCTACATGTGGCAGGGAGAGCGCACACCTCATTTCGAAGCCGAGAGTTGTTGGCCTGGTCTAGAAATGCCGTCAGCTCCTTTTGCGAGCCCGACGCAGCCTCCACTTCCCGCTCCATCTGGCGTGCATCTGCGTCGCCGAGATGGCCAGCAGTAGCCGCTTGGAGGCGGCCCCACGCCTCGCGCATCTCCGCGGCGTAGCTGTCCGACCCATGAGCATCGTTGAGGAAGTGGTCATACTGGCGGGCGGAAGAATTTGCGTTGAAGCTGCCTCGGCCAAGTACGGACCCGAGCTGTGGGTCGAAGAAACCAGGGGTGGGGGTGTTGGTGCCGGAGTTCCTAGTCAGGAACCTTGGGAGGATGGCATTCATGCAGCCGACGAAGGCGGCATCACGAACGGTAGCCATGCGGCGGATGCCAGCTCCCTTCAATCGAGTGGGGAGGTGAAGCCTGATGCGCGCCCTTGCCACTGCATCCTCGCTCAAGGTAGCCACCTCCGCTGCCATGGGGTCGGGGTCGTGCAAAAGCTCCGCCAAGAAATCGGTGACCACCGGATTGGTGTCGGTGCCGTACGTGGAGGGATCAAAAGAGACCCCTAGCACCCGTTCGACCGCCGCGAGGATGGTGGCATCCACCGCCTCCGCAAAGGCCTCCACCTCCCATTGGTACTGGTACAACACAAATCTCCAACGCTCGCGCGCGGCGTGGCGGCGGAGTGGCGCCAGCACCACGGCAGCTCGCGTCCAACTATTCAAAACGGTACCAGTACTATAGACGATGGATAAAAACGATATAAATATCGCGCGCGAGGGCGCAAGCAATTTTTCCCCCCCGGCGCGGGGCGGCAGGACTGGCAACAGTGATGAAAGGAAGTGTGAAACCCTACTTGCAGCGTCTGCGACAGCCGTGTAGGCAGGGATCCAATCATGGAAATCCCCAGGTACCCGGGTACCCTGTAGGCTAAATCCCCTTGTCCGCTCGGTTGAGCGGTTGTCTCGTACGCGAGAGGCGGTCCCGGTATCGGTTTCTTGTCGATGTATTTCGGCAATATCGTCCCGCCGGCGTGTAGTCATGGGTTTGCCCGGTTGATGCATAAGCCCTTTGGGGTTCGAATGAGGCAATGGCCTACGGGCTATATATGCCAGACCTACGACTTCAGTTGGCGCAAGAGGCGATCAAGTGTTGGGGCGGGTTATTCGGCCGATGTCCCGGGTAGGCCCTTGCATGTCCGCTCGGTTGAGCGGTCGTCTCGTACGCGAGAAGTCCGGAAATCGATTCCTGGTCGTCCGCACGTCGTCATTCGCCTCGCAGTACGACGACCTCGTCGTTGCCAACCTCGAGTTTGCGACCCACCGCTACGAACAATTGCACATGGCCCACACCTACACGAACCCTCGTGACTGTTTTGACGTCTGATTCGTTTGGTAATACCGTGTGAACACCTCCCGGACGGACGACGCCACGGATGACTCCGTCTCGGCTTAGGCCCTCAAGCTCGCCGAGAAGGGCATCAAGCGCATGACGGGTGCGCAAGCCAGTGCGCGAGCCCCCAAGAAGTCACCCACGCACCGATCTCGTTGTCCATATCTTGCCATGCCCATCTAGCAATGTCAAGCTCGCTCGCACAGCGCCGACCCCCCCCCCCCCCCCCCCCCCCCCCGGGCTCGAGATTAAAAACCCGTAAACCCTAAAAACCCTAAAACCCATATTTCGGCAATATCCTCCCGTCGTGTCCTGGGTTTACCCGGTTGATGCATTAGCCCTTCGGGGTAGTCCGAATGAGGCAATGGCCTACGGGCTATGCCGCCCAGTAGACCTACGACTGCAATTGGCGCAAGAGGCGGTCAAGTGCTGGGCCGGCTTCGGCCGATGTCCCGGGGCGAACTTTACTTTTACCCGGGTAGGCCGGCGACGCTCGCGGTTCGTTATTAATCTGGTCCCCAAGCAAATGCCGAAGCATTCCGCAAGACTAATTAAGGGCAAGTAACGGAATTTCTAACAATCACTCAGTTGGATCACCGTCTAAACATTACTATCATATACTTGCGGGTCACGCGCAAGCCTCACCCCGCGGAGCAAACTAAGCATAAATTTTTGGAGCGCGATCCATGTGCAACAAATAAAAAAAGGGAATTTGAGGAAGGGCCCGATGCCATAACTGAAAAAATCCCTATTCCCATTATAATTCCGGGGCGCCTTGAAGAGAGGGAGGGGGCCCGCCCAAAATAAAGGCAGTTATACGTCCTCTGTGCAGCTGGAATCATACAACCTTTGTTCGAGTATCTTCGTGCGCAGCTTCCAACAATGGCTGATCTTCAAAGAATGAAGGCGCTCATTCAAAGTCACGTGGAGGGCGTGGGCAATATCATGAACTATATTATGGTGACACGAGGCGGGGTGTTAGCTTCCAGATGTAAATGCCGAGGAGGAATTGTCATTTGAAATGGCCCACTCACTAAAAGCGGGGCGACCCACAAAGCCGATTCATTCATGAAGGCTGGTAGATAGGTGTAGATACATGCATGCACATCTGCAAGGAAAAATGCACAGGAAAAATCTGGCGAAGAGAGAGCTCGAATCTTGATTGAAAATGTAAAATGCGGACTACCATTGCGCAAGAGTAATGTGCGCATAGCGTTCATCGCTGTACCAAAAACCCCGAGCCTCGTGGTGCTCGTTCAGAACGGCGCCCAAACCGTACGACGAACTGCCGACGTGCAGGCAAGTAACCAATGTCGACATGGCGGTGGCGTAGTTTTGGGTTGGCACGCCCTGCTGGCCACCCTCATTGCATGTCACGTTCGAGCTGGCGGTTGAGGGGGATGTGGTCATGCCTAAGGCGGGGCGGTGGTCCCCATTGGTTTCATGTTCCCCTTTCGGTCTTTCTGGCCGTTCCTTGGCTTCAGTGCTTCCCTTGACCCTTTGGTTCCTACTGGCAGCTTGGCGACTTCGTGGTTCCGATGGCTCTTCCTTGGTTCTTGGCTCCCTGGCCTCCTGCTCGACCTTGGTTTCAGGCTTATGTCTCTCTTTTGCTGGCAACCTTTAATAGTTCTGTTTGTAGTGTGCACATGTTCAAGCAACTGATGTAAAAAGTATCTGACGCGGTAGTGCGCTATCGGCGCCCCGTCTTAACATTAATCTTAATTAGCGGCTAAATTTAGTCGGATTATTATCATTCAGCGTTGTATAAAATAATTTATAATAATACATATATTTACATGAGCTAGCAGCAGAAGGCGATATCGGAAATCTATAAATTTATAATACATGCCATGTGAAATTGTATATTGCTGGGCGCTCGCGCGCCGGCGGCGCGGCCGGCTCCGCCTTGTCCGCCGAACAGCTTGGCCGCGCGAGCCGCCGCCGAGCAGCAGCAGCAGCCACAGCGTCGGCGCGCTGCGACCTGCCGGAACATCCACACACGACACTCCCAGCACACTCCCAGCGCACTCCCAATAAGACTACGTCGCTGTCAACAGCCTTTCATTGTACCTGCCTCTTTGTTGCACTTCAGGCTGGTGACACGACAGCCCGCCGCCGCCTCGGCGTCCCCGCCCCTCCCCCCCCCCCCCCCCCGCCCCCCCCCCCCCGCTCGGCGGCCGCTCGGCCGACGCCGTCACCCGCGCGACGGAACGCCGCCACCCGCCGCTGCAAATTCGGACGGTAAGTCGCGCCGCACCCCACCCCTCTTACCTTTTTCTCGCTGTGCATCAGTTCCAGTTAACCAAGCGGGAAGTTGCACCAGCTTCCCATCCGGCTGCTCGTAGCGGCTGGCAATCTTGCGCGGGGGCGGGGTCCACCGCCCTCGACTTACCGCGAACTCCCCTCCGTCGCCGCACCCCCAGACTCCGCTCCCCCGAGGCCTCCCACTCTATTTCTCAGCGCATCGATGGGCTAGACTCTCATCATCCCCGCTCTTGCGCCGTGGACCTTTGTCTCGCAGTGGATCCCGTCGGCTGGCTAGCGGCCAAGCGATTCGCCGAGGCGAGCGTCGGCGGGCGAGGGGAAGCGGCGACAGCGGCAGCGGCAGCTCGTGAGGGGGGAGGCGCCGCCAGGTAGCAGCTATGCGTCTCGTCAAGTGCTGGTTCTGCTCCAGCACCGTCTACCCGGGCCACGGCATCTCTTTCGTCCGGAATGACGCGCAGGTGCGCGCGGCCTCCCCCCCCCCCCCCCCCCCCCCCACTCTTCTCAATCCCTCCTTGCGCCTGAACGACTCTGCTGCGGTGGCCGGCCCTACCCCTTTCGCAGATGTTCAACTTCTGCCGCTCCAAGTGCCACAAGAACTTCAAAATGAAGCGGAATCCTCGCAAGGTGCGCTGGACCAAGGCGTACCGCAAGACAGCTGGGAAGGAGCTCGCTGAGGTACGGCAGCCCGAACCCGGTTTTGCCCGTGCAGCCCTCTCGCCCACATTTCGCTCGGCTGGGACCATCCCTCAGCTGGCAATGTGTCTCGCGCCACGCTTTCCACGCCGCACAACCCACCCACATTTGCAGACGAGGGGGGTATGTGGACAAGAAAGTGGCACTGGGGTACCCTCCCCCCCCTCTGGTGTGGGGCACCCCGCATCTCATCGCCGCCATTCTTAGAACTCGTCAGCCACGTGGCAGCTGCGGCTGCTTTCTCACATAACAAGGCGTATACACACTGTGTGCCCGATCTCAGGGCTGCACAGGGGGGGGGGGGGGGAGATGCAGAAAGCGGTGCGCATGCAGGGAAGATTTTCTGCCCGAGCGTCTCACCGCATGCAGAGTGGGGCGCCTAAGCTGCGGAATGCGCCCGGTCGGCTAGGAGGCCGTGCTGGATGCGATTTTGTTCATTCAGTCCTCACCTTGACGGGGCGTTGGGCGCGCTATCCATTATTGTTTTCGACCCTTTCCCGAAGGACGTCCTGGGAGTTTGTCGGAATGCAGCACGTAATACAACACGGTTGGGCTGCTGAACGGGTCATTGTTGAATGCACCCGCAATTCCAATCATATGTTTATGCGGTGTGATGCTCCCCACAGGATGCCACGTTTGAGCTGGAGCGCCGCCGCAACCGGCCGCTCAAGTACAATCGCGAGACGGTGGCCAAGACGGTGGCGGCGATGAAGAAGATCAGCGAGGTGCGCGAGAAGCGGCAGGAGCGCTTCTGGGAGCTGCGCATGGCCAAGGCGCGGGGCGCCAAGGTGGCGGCGGACCGCAAGGAGCTCGAGCAGCAGATCCACCTGGTCAAGGTGCCGACCGAGGGCGCGGCCGAGGCCGCCAAGGACAAGGTGGCGGTGGAGGAGGCGGCGGCGGAGGCGATGCAGGAGTAGGCACACGGCGCTGCAGCGCCCCCCTCCCCTCTCTGGCTGACGATGCGGCGTTCCACTGGACCCGCTGGCCGGCCCCGACGCCCGTCCCCGCTAGTCGTAGATGTAACCCCCAATGCGAAGTGCCTCGGCCCGCCGATGGGCTCCATTCCTGGGGCCATGCAGAGCCCAGCGAGCGCATGTTACATGGCGCGCGACCTGCGCCCCCCCCCCCCCCCCCCCCCCCGCCCCCCCCCCTTTCTTAACATCAACCACATCTACAACTGCGAATGCAAAGGCTTGCGGCTGGCCAGCGGGGGCCAGCGGAAGGCCACGTTCTGAGCCACACACCAAGGCGCAACACGTCATCATCGATCACAGCTGCTCCATGTAGGCCCGCCCCCGGGAGGGATCTCCCAGCTCCTGCAGCCACGTACATACCTACAGATGAGAGAGAGGGGGGGGAAGGGGAGGGAGATAGAGACAGAGAGAGAAAGGAGGGGGGGGGGGGAGTAGGCAGGCTGCCCGACGCTGGGATGCCCGGCGCTCACCCGCATCTTGTGGAACACCCGCAGCGCATAGAATCCGTTGGGCGGCGCGAGCTGCGCGATGATCGAGTTTTTGAAGCTCATGCGGCAGGCGTCCTGAGTAGGGGGGCGACCGGGGGTGGATTGATTCTAGGGTTTGGGATCAACTAGGGCCACCGGGGCTCAGACCCCATAGGTCGGCCGCTGCTGCAGCAGGTGCAGCAGGCGCGGATGCGGCTGGGGTGGGCGTCGGTCTGTGTGGGGGGCAACCCAGGGCCGGGCCGGGGGCGTACCTTGAGTTCCGGGGTGGACATGTCCAAGTCCTGGCGATCACTGGGGAGGTGCAGCGCGGCCCAAAGCCGGCAAGGCAGCAGCCGTACGCCCACAGCAGGCCGGCCTCCGGCGGCCTGGGCAGGCGGCAACAGGGTGAGGCCGTGATGGCCCGCTTTGGCAGCCTTGCCACGCATACTCGTTTGCGTTTGCGGGTCGCAATACTGATTGGGTCGGCGAGTCGCGAAAATGTCTTGTTCGTCGGCACCATCGAATCCCGCAGAGTTTCCGTGCGGTGCTCGCGGCGGAAACTCGGATGAATCTCAAGATGAATCAGATACGTAGCAAACCTCGCGAGGGGGGCAAGAGCTATGATACGCAGCGAACCCAAAGCGCGAAGGCGGTAGATTCGACGCATACATGCGTGCTGGCGGCAAACCGGCGATCGCAAGCCTGGGTGAAGCGGGCCAGGTCCTCCCGTGTGGGTTGGTCAGCGGCACCGGACCCTGTCATGGCGGGGCGGGGGAGGGGAGGAGAGAGGGAGGAGAGGGGGTGCGGGTAGGGAGCAAACCACGAAGCCCACCTCGCCCTCGCCCTCATCGCCCTCCCCCGCGACTGCCACCTGCCATGGCGAAGCCGGCACCGCACCGTCGCATGCCAGCGTGCTGAACTTGGTGTTTGGGGGCAACGTGCTGGCTGCCGTCATTTGCCGCCCTGGGAGCCGCAGCAGCCCAGCGCCACAGTGTCAGGCGCTGTTTGGTTCACCGCACTGCTGGCGTGATCTCAGCGACTCTCTCGCCCCCTGCCAGCCAGACATGTGCCCTCGCTCATGACAGGCACGAGGTGGGCAGGCAATCAGGTCACTTGGGGCACGGCGCGGTTGTCCGTGCCTGTGACGCAGCCAAGCAGGCGATTCTTGATGAAGCCAGCAAACGTTGTGGCGCCGCCGCCTGCTGCGATGGCTTGCACCGCCTCAGAGAACACGCCGCTTGCGGTCCTGATGTGCCGACGGTGCACAATCCTGCCGAGCAAACGTGCGTCAGCAAAGGAAAGCGGTGGGCTGTGCGGAGGGGGCCTTCCACTGCCCAGCGGACATGAGAGGCAGCGTGGGGCGGGGCGCTCACATGAAGCGGGTATCCAGGGGCTGGTGAGCGATTGGCTGCGCCGGAAGCGCGATAACGAAGTCGCCGTGCCCGTGGAAAGCCTCCCACAGGTGGTCCAGCACGATGGTGTTGAGCGGCATGAACACGATGTGCCCTGCTCAGCAGTTGACGGCCTGGTTCAGCTGGGACCATGGCATGGCTCCCGAAGGGTTGGCGCAGGGAGGGGCGACCCCACCGTAGTTCCTGCTGGGGTCGTGCGTGCCATCCACGGTGATGTCCCGCAGAAACCCCGCTGCCATCTCCAGCTGACATGCCTCCGTCCAGAAGGCGCCCTGCAGATCGCCGGCGCTTCGCTGGCTCCCAAACCCAGCGCCATGCTCCATGTGCATAGGTAGCAGCTGTTGGGCCCGGCGGAAAGAGGCGGCAGCCATTCAGCCATCCATCACAGCTGCATCGCAGTCACCCAGCTTCCAAGCGCCCGTGCTCAAGATCACTCGCCCACCCTGTCCTGTCTCTCACGAAACCTGATCAGGGCGCCATCGCAGTCCTCCCACGTTCCAAACGGTCGCCACCACGCACCTCCAGCCGGCCGGCAAACCAGTCCATGTCCGGCCCGAGCCGCTGCTGCAGCTCACTCATCAGGTCGCTGCGCACCAGAAGGATGAACCTCGCGGACGGATGGAAGTGAAGCAGCGAGCCCGCTGTGCCCTTGAGCAGCTGCAGCAGCGTGCGTACTCGCACAGGTACGGAGAACGTGGCTGTGGCACGGGAGGCGATGCACACATGAGTGCCGCACTGTCAGAGACATACCTCCAATGGCATCTACACCGACCCAGAGAGCAAGGGAGGGAGGGAGAGAGTAGCGGGCGGAGGGCGGTGGGGGGGGGGGGGGGGTCACTAGCCCGGACTCTTGCGCCATCATCACTACGAGTACAGGCAAGGGATTCCCACCCTGATAGTAAGTCTACCTGTGTTCCCTGAGCCCACCTTGCGTTCGTCAGGGGTACTCCCACATTAGTCTGACATCTCAGACTTGTGTGTGAGTTTGGGTGAGAGTCTGCGCTGCACAGGACACTGGGAACACTGGGAAAGGGACCGAGGGAGGAGGAGAGGGGGGGGGGGGGGGGGGGGGACCGTACCCACAAACGTAATCAGGCGGTATGTGCCGTACTTTGGCGACCTGAGCATTGGGTAGGGGTACTTGTTGGTGTGCTTGTCCGGCCGGTTGAGGTGTTTTGCGGGGTGCAGAGGCAGCGAGTGCACCAGGCCGTCGTCGATCATCTCCTCCGGGGGCTCGCGCCTCGTGCCTGGCAAGGAGTGGCGCCCCCGGTCAGCCGGCTCAGTTTGGAGCATCGCCTGTTTGCCCCACCTGCCAGGCCCTGCAGACCCCCTCTCCTTTCTCCCCGATCCCTGACTCACCAGACAGAAAGCGCATGCTCTCAGTGCAGCCTCCGTCAGTGGAGTTGTAGTGGATGTCCTCAGGGCAGCCAAGCAGCACGGGCCACAGCCGCTCCCCGATCATGTGGCGCAGCACACCAACCCCGTCCTCCTGCCACGACTGCACCCACTGCCGCAGCCACATGTACTCCGGCTGCGGCAGCTGCCGAATGCGGTGCGCGCTGGCAATGAATGTGCTCAGAGGGTTTGGGAAGAAGCACCTGCTCACTTCTGCCCGGCCCTGCCAACAACGGGGCCACAACGAGACGCTGCCTCAGTATGCAGCCGGCGCAGTGAAGCACCGTTGCACTCCGCAAGGGAGACCTCCTCAGCCGACAAGGACCGGAGCTACGCTCTACGGTCCACCGGCTGTGGTATGTGTCTGGGCCTGCGCTGCTAGAGACAACCCCTAGTTCACTCAACCCCCCCCCCCTCCCCCTCACCATTCCCCTTCCACCCCGCCTGGGCCCATACCTGCAACGCTCGTGGCACATCAAACCATGCGCTGCGGTGTGGGCATGAGTAGCACTCTGCCTCGCAGGTGTACCTGCATCGAATCGCAAACCTCAGCCGAGCCGTGCAGCTGTCGGTATCGGTGCTTTGGAGGCACTGGCAGGGAGGAATTGGTGGGGTCAGGAAGCGGGGCGGGGCGGGGGGGTACCGCTTGTAGAGCGCGCACAGCTCACGGCCAAACTGGGGCGTGTTGCACGTCTTGGTGGGGCACTGGTCAAACTGTACAGACAGTTTGGCTGGCCATAGGGGCTTGTATGCCCAGGCGCCCTTCAGAGCGGTGTCCACCGCGTCCTCAAAGTTGACGACCCCACTCAGGGCCTCGCTTCCGATGCGCACTGACGCAAAGATGAGGCGGTCCTCCAGCCGGTCGTATCTACCGCAGATAGCACCGCTGGGGTCAGCGCCACCGCCGACAAGCCCACGGCTGGGCCGGCCGGTGCCAGTACCGCGCAGCGCACCTGGAGATGATGTGCTCCAGAAACTCGCTGTGCTCCTTGCCCCAGGAGAGATCCGTGTAGATGGTGGAGGGGACCTCCTGGAAGAGCAGGGAGGAGGGTTTGGGGGCTGAAGCATTGGGAACCGTCCCTTGCGCACGGGCTGCCAGTATGAGGTATCAGGCCTGGGGGGGGGGGGGGGGGGGCACCGTCACCGAGCTGCAGCGACGGAGTCGTTGGATTGACCCCTGCACGTCTGCCTTGGTGCGCCCACACTTCAAGTAGATGTGGTATCGCAGGCGTCCCTCCATACAGCCAATCTGCGCCCGTGGGGATGGTCAGCCATGAGCAGGACCGGCATGCGACAAGCTGCGTCAAGCCGGGCTCCGGCGCATGGCAAAAACCTGGAGCAAGCGCGTACCGCATCGAAGGTGGAGAGGTCCTCCATGCAGGCCACCAGCACGACACCCACCCGGGCCTTCTGTGGGAGCCCCGCAGCTGGGTGCACTCTCGGCACGCACGTGCCTTCCACCGCAAGGGGAGCGGGGGGAAGGGTGAGAAGGTGCTCCACACGTTCACCCATTGCAGCGCTCGCATGTGGACAGTGCATGAACCCCCGTCCTGCGCCCCCCCCCCCGCCCCCCCCCACAGACCCCATCCCTCGCAATATACGCACGCTCTTCCCCGTGGCAGCTTAGCAAGGGGTGTCTTCCCATGGGGGTTGCTCACCGTGGTCCGTGGGTATGTGCAGCTTCTCCAGCTTCCTCCTCACACCGTCCATCTTCTCCAGCCATGGCGGAGTGGGTGCCTGAACCGGACAGCGGCACCACCCACGGGTGAGGCAGGGCATGGAGGGTGCAAGTGCAGGAGGGTGCAAGACCGACAGGCCGGCTGGTTTACCCCGTAGATTGCGCCCAGGAGGAAACACGCATGCAGCAGCCACGCACAGATGGAGGCTGAAGCGCGGCACGCCATGTCGCAGGTGCTGCAGCGGCGCCACAGCTTTCTACATCACGGGGCAAAGTTACGTCTCCTTGCAGGCCTGGTCAAGGCCACCGTTGCGGCGTTGGCAACGTTTAGGGCGATAAGGGCGACGGGCAGCAGTTCCTGCTCGTACCGGTAAGGTACGGTACGACCAAGCGCAGGCTCAGCTCTGAACTTGTCGTCTCCGGTCTTGAGTCCCGACAGGTAAACGCTATCTGTGTCGTACTAACGACGATGATGCGCGGACTAGACAGATGCCGCTGCGCGACGTCACGACATCCAGAAGTCGGACCACTGATTCTTAGTGGTCGTCGTTACGGCACGTCACGACTGCAACAGCTTTCTCTTGACGCTCTCCCTGTAACCAAAAAGATTGAAGAAAAGAACTACCCTATAGTCGCCACATCAGCAGGCGACTCAGCTACGAATAACTGTTGCGCCGCGCGAGCCCGTCCGGCACTCGGTAAGGATTACTACACCTCTGCACATAAGTTTGGGGTCCCTTTTCGGCAGTCTCAAGACTTCAGAAGTCTAGGGTACCTGAACGTAGGATATATGAGATTTTATTTTGGTGATTTCCGATATCGCCTTCTGCTGCTAGCTCATATATGAGATGAAATGTTCTACACTAGTTTATGTGGTTTCTCTACCTGTACGAGATAGCCCTGGCGCGGCGCCCGTAGCGCGTGTGTGCGCGCGCACGATTGCGGGGGGCCGGTCAGAGCCACCACCTGCCTTCACGGCGGACCGACCGGTCACTCTCCTTTGCTGTGGCACGCTCCATCGAGCGCACCACAGCAAAGTCGCGGCAATTTTGCCGCGCAGGGTGCCGGTCTTCCGCCATCGTACCATGTACGGTGAGCGACGCCTTTCGGGGGCCCCCCTGGGAGAAACCCGTTAGGGTTTGTGTGGTTAATGTGCGCGCGCCGCTTGCGACGTGCTAACTACTACCCGCGAACGAGCTGCTGATTACTCGCCCAACGCGAGGAGAGGACGAAGCTACAGGGCTTCCCCATTCAGTGGAACAAGGTCCAAGACCTTCGACCAGTGTCGACCAACAGTAACCCCTGGCTGCCCCTTCCCTTGTGGGCATGGCTCGATCCGTACTGGCCCCTACTCGGCGTAGGTGTCGCGATGCGCTCCGATTGGGGCGTATGCCGACGCACGCCCGCCGTCTAGTACAGATTCGAGTACAAATTGACAGTACACTGCCAGTGGCCAAGCCAGCGCCCAGTGGCACATGGCTACTCCCACGCCGCGGCACTCCTACTGTGCCGCGCACCGTGGACCCTAACGCCGACGCGGAGAGGGCCAGCAGAGCGACAGGGCGCTCTGCTCGCCCCCCTCGCGACATCCATCGCGCCAATTCCTGTACGTACTCCCGACTCCCCCTTTATGAGACATCGCGTCCGTCGTAATCTCGGCAACTGGCAAGCCGCTGGCGCAAATCGCAGTGTTCTCAACTGGATATCCCGAGGTGTACGCGTTCCTTTCTTGGACGGGCTTGCCCCACCTTCTTTTCATCGGGGGTTGTCAATGGGGGATGCTACTCCTGCTCAACTGGAGTTTATGGACGGTGAATTGGCTCGCTTCCTGGCCGTTGGGGCCTGGGAGCGAGGCTACTGCGCAAAATGGGTGTCCCGGCTGTTCCTGGTTCCTAAGCCTAGAACGAACAAACAAATGGAGGTTCATCATTGACCTTCGCCCCCTGAACCGCTATTGTGATACGCGCGATCTTTCGTTTGAGACGCTTTCGCATTTACGCAACCTGGCGCGCCCTGGGGACTACATGTTGCAGATGGACCTGCAGGACGGGTTTTACGCGGTTGGAATCGCCCCTGAGGACAGGGATTTTTTCACTGTCGATTACCGCGGCACTCTGTACCGACTGGCTGGCCTTCCCATGGGTTGGTCTCTGTCCCCCTATTACTTCTGCCAATTCACCAACGTCCTCACTAGGGCATTGCGTCGTAACCCGGCTGAAGCAGACGGCACACCTATTCCCCGGCGACGATTTGGCCTGCGCATGTTGCCCTACATGGACGATTTCCTGTTTCTAGCTCGGACTCAGGCTGAGGCCATTTGGCAACGTGACTACATCGAACGCCACCTCTCGGGCTTTGGTCTGCTGCGCAACCCCAACAAGGGCGCGTGGGAGCCCACCCAGAAGCTCGTGCACCTGGGGTTAGAAATCGACACATCGGGGTCACCTACTCTTCGTGCGCCCGCTGAGAAACTCGCCAGCATTGCTCGCGCGACCAAACGCCTAATCCAGCGAGCAAAACGCGATCGTCGGTTGTTGCCAGCTCGCGAGTTGGCCGCTCTCGCGGGCAAATGCCAGTTTCTCTACTTGGCCATTGCCCCTGCCCGTTTCTACCTTTGTGAGCTGCATGATGTGCTCAAGACGCGCGACTCTTGTGCGGCAGTCTCGCCCCTCACACGCGCAAAAGGCAAGACTGGCGTGAAAACACAGAAGGCAGCAGAGAGAGAAAGAAACAATGGTTACAACGTTGTCACCACCCGCCGCTATTTATGCGTATGGCTAGCTCACAGCTAGCCATCACCAAGCGGCACGCGCACTGCTAAGCGCGTCACCGTGGAGAGTCGTGCCTTGAAGTGTCGAACAGGAGGTCGTCGCTTAGAGACCTCCGCACATGTAGTTGACACATCAGTTTATACACAAGTATACAACTGATGTTACAGAGGCAGGTGCATAATACATATATGCCCGCTACGGGTACGCACATGCGTATTATCCCGTAACTGGTCAGATGTAGTCATCTAGAGGTTTACAGTACATTAGCTATGTTGTACTGCGCACGACCCCCGAGGTCGGCGCACGGACTAAGGCCTGCCGGCCCGCACCAGCACTACGACCTGAGGGATCCACCCTCGGGCACAGGCACTCTCTGCTTTGCGCTCGCCTCAACCGGCTCGCGCAAGCAGTCTCGACTCTAGCAGTCGAGCAGAGTGTCAGCTTACTCTATGCCGACTCGGACCCGAGCCTCTGCCTCCCGAGACGCTACACCTTCCCCACCCCGCGACAGCAGGATGCCCCCTCGCCCTGTACCGGAAGACGCCTTAGCGGACGACGCCCCGGGCGGCGCCACGGCGGCATCTGTCGCGGAATTGGAGAAACGCCTGACGGCCCAAGCGGAAGCCCTGGAGAAGCGGCTGGCCGGGCAGTTTGAGGCTGCTACGGCTGCCTTGCTCGCTCGACTCGCCCCCCCCACTAACCCGCTTCCTCCCGAAGGTACCCAGCCAGCCAACCCCGCGGGCACGCCTGCGCCCGAGGGTGGTGAGCAAGGAGCGCGAGAGCCCCTTCCTGCTGAGCTAGACGCACCCGACAACGAGCTCGAGTACGTCGACTTTGCCTACTACGGCCGAGTCATCCCCCCCGGTCTGGAGCGCCCCCCGCGCGACGTCGACGAGCCCCGCTTGTGGACCCTGACCGACGACACCGCCCGCGCCCTCGCGGATAAGCGGAGTCAGGCAGCGTACGACGAATACCTGCACCTAGGCTGCTATGCCTTCTTCAGTAGCTGCGCCAACGAGGCGATGCGCTGCGCTCTGGAGTCGCTTTCGACCGAGTCTGCTACGCCGGCAGACAAGGCTGCGGCCCTTGCCGAGCTCCGCGCCTGCTACCGCACCCACCTGGCGACGGAGGAGGCCACCCGTTCCCGGTTGGGCTACCTCCAGCTCGCCAAGAATGGACCAACGGCTACAGAGGCGGACCGTGTTTTCGCCGAGCTCGCCCACGCAAAGTTCTGCACCCCACGGCGCATCGCCGTGTCCGGGCAACTCGACCAACTCCGCCGAGCGTTCGACGACAAGACCCTCGAGATCAGCCTTTCCGCAGCGGGCAAGGCCCGTGCCGCGGCCGCGTTGGCCAAGGCTACCCCCGACAAGCCCGCCCCCATGGAGTCCGCCGAGAGGCGCAAGCAACGCGAGCAAGCCGCTGCGGCACGGAAGGCCGCAGCGACAGCCGCAGCCTCCGACAAGGCCAAGGCGAAGGTCACCAAGTGACGGTGTGGCCCGCCGCGCCGACTCCTGTACGCCTACCTCCCTCTACATGCGACACCGCGTGCGGAGAAGATGGCGAGACTGGGAAAGCATCGGCGCGAGCGGACAAGTCTTGAGTTGGATCCGCCAAGGGGTCCGGATACGCTTCAAGAACGGGCGACGCCCTCGCCCCTACAACCACGGCGTCTCTATGCGCGACGCCACTCAGGCACAACTGGATTTCATGGCTACAGAACTGCCCCGCTTCGAGGCGATTGGCGCGTGGGAGCGAGGACACTGCAACAAGTGGGTATCCAGAATGTTTCTAGTCCCCAAACCCGGCACCAACAAATGGCGCCTCATCATCGACCTACGGGAGCTCAACAAGTGGTGCAAGACGTTCACGATGTCCTACGAAACGCTCAAGCACCTGCGGCACCTGGCGCGCGCGGGAGATTGGTTCGTGTCGATGGACCTGGCCGACGGCTACTACGCCCTTGGGATTCGGGAGGAGGACCGCGACTTCTTTACCGTGAACTACCGAGGAGAGCTGTGGCGACTTGCTTGCCTACCGATGGGTTGGACAGGCTCGTCGTACTACTTCTGCAAATTGACGGCGGCCTTTACGGACTACCTGCGGACGCCCCTGAAGCAGCGCGACCCAGCGTTGCCTCCCACGGCCCCGTCCAAGCCTACTCGCCGTTTCCTGCGCAACACTCGCTGGCGGGGCGAGCGGCTCCTACCCTATATGGACGACTTCCTTTTCCTCGCGGACTCCCGCGAGGCAGCCCTGGAGCTACGCGTCCGGTTAAGCACCTTGCTGGACCGTCTGGGCCTACTGCGCAACCCCAACAAGGGAGTCTGGGAGCCCACCCAGGTCGGCCCTCACCTGGGCCTGATCATCGACCTGAAGCGCGGCGAGTTCCGCGCCCCCGAGGAGAAGCTCATCGCTCTAGCCAAGGCCGCCCGTTCGCTCCTTGGCCGCGCAGCCTCCAACAAGCGCTGGCTCCCAGCTCGGCAGCTGGCGTCCTTTGCGGGCAAGGCGCAGTTCCTGTACTTGGCAGTTACGCCGGCCCGTTTCTTTTTGCGGGAGCTGCACTGCGTCCTCGCCACCCGGCAGGGCTGGGGCGGGCGCGTCAAGATGACAAACCAGCTGCGCCGCGACCTAGAGTGGTGGACCCAGGTACCTGCGCAGCACAACGGTCGCTCTATGTACAAGCCTGTGGAGACCGCGTATCTGCACGCGGACTCCAGCTCGTACGGATGGGGGGCTGTGCTCAACAACAACAGCGCTTACCAGGCGCGCGGCTTCTGGTACGAGGACGACCGCTCGCGTCACATCACGTGGAAGGAGCTTCGCGCGGTACGTCACGCGGTCGAATCGTTCCTGCCCCAGCTCCGAGGACGGCGCGTCTTACTGCACGAGGACAACACGGCCGTAGTGGCAGCGCTGACCAACCTTACCTCTCGGTCGCCCGTCATGATGGAGGAGCTCCGCAAGCTGTGGCACCTCCTGGATATCCACGACATCTCCATCAGGCCCCGATACATCCAGTCTGCAGCCAACGTTTGGGCGGACCGACTCAGCAGGGAGCTGGACGACTCCGACTGGCAGCTCAATCCGCGGATATTCGCGTACCTGCAGCGCTTGTGGGGTCCGCACACCGTCGACAGATTTGCGTCAATGGAAAATACGCAACTTCCGCGGTACAATTCCCGCTGGCGCGACCCGCATTGCGAAGCGGTGGATTCGCTCCATTTGCCGGACGAGTTCTGGCGCAGGGAGCGCAATTATTGCAATCCTCCGTGGGGTTTGTTAGACGATTTGGCGGACAAACTGCGCCAGTCGGGCGCGGCCGCCACGGTCATCGCACCGCACTGGCCAGGACGGCGTTGGTACCAGCTGCTGCAGGACCTCGCCACCGAGACGATTGTCTACCCGCCTACCCGCGACCTCTTCTTTCCTGGGCGGCGGGGAACGCGCGCGGGGGTCGGACTGCCCGGCTGGAGCGTCGTGGCTTTTCGGCTGCCACGCCGGCATGGCTGCACCTCCGCCGGGGGTCGCTAGGCCGGGCTATGACCGTACAGCCGTCGCTGCAGTACGGTGTGCAGTACGGTGTGCAGTACGGTGTGCAGTACGGTGTGCAGTACGGTGTGCAATACCCGGGCCGCCTGTCCCACACTCGACGCGCGCGCTACCGGCTTGCGGCGCGCGCCGGCTCGGAGGCGCCCTGGTCGGCATCAATGGCGGCCGAGCTCCGGTCTTTGTTGGGGACCGACGACGTTGGTCAAGCGGCGCTCGGTTTGCTTACAGGTTCGCTGGCGGCCGGCACCTACCGCAACTACGACAGCGGCATGCGCTCTTTCGCTACTTTCTGCGAGCAGGAAGGCTTACGCCCGCTGCAGGCTACTACCAGCACAATCGTCCGCTACACTGCCTGGCTAGGCTTGCAAGGTACCGTCGGCGCGGAGTCCCTTCAACAGTACTACTCGTCCATCAACAAGTACTTCCGCGACCATCAGCGCCAGCCTGTCGCCCTCGGCGAAATGGTAGCCGACGCGCGCCGCGGCCTGGCTATCCAGCAAGAGCGTCTTGCGGCGGAAGACGTCCGCGTCGCCCTACCTGCGCCCGTGGCGGCTGACATCCTGAACACCGCGATTGGATTTCGGCAGACATTGGCGTGGGAACCCGCTAATATTGCGGACATCCGCGCTTTCAGAGCCGCGCTCGCGACGATTACGGCGTACGTCTTCCTGTGCCGAGCGGAGTCCGGCATTAGCTGCGAGACCGGTGATTTAGTGGTCGACCGGCCGTCCGGAAGCATTCTACTGTACGTCCGCAAACAGAAAGGCGACCAGCGTACGAGGGTTTCCGCGAAGCCCCTGATAACTCTGCCCATCGCCGCCGTTCCGGACTTCGCTGACCTGCTGGACTGGTACACCGTCAGTCGCGACGCCTACTGCCGCCGTTTCTACGGCGCCAGCCCGCCGCCCAAGTTCTGGAGCATCTCCCCGCTGGAGTCTTCCGCCACTTGGTCGGTTTCAGCCACTCTTACCGAGTGGTTGCGGGAAGCCTACCTGGCGGCAGGCGCCCGACCTCCCACCGGTTTCAAGTGGACATCGCACAGTTTACGCAAGGGTGCCGCTTCCGCAGCAAGCTGCGTCGGCGTCCCTTTGCCGGCCATCAAGCACATGGGCGACTGGTCGAAGAACAGCGAGGTGGTCACCGGGAAGTACATCGACCCGACCATGCGCCCGACTCCTGCGGCCTGGAGGTTCTTCGGTTGGCTCGTCCCCGTCCGGCCGCCGGCCTAAGCTTCCTGTGCTAGCCTTTGGCTTTCGTCTCTGGCAAACAGTGCCTCCTTGGGTAAATGGTCAGATGTAGTCATCTAGAGGTTTACAGTACATTAGCTATGTTGTACTGCGCACGACCCCCGAGGTCGGCGCACGGACTAAGGCCTGCCGGCCCGCACCAGCACTACGACCTGAGGGATCCACCCTCGGGCACAGGCACTCTCTGCTTTGCGCTCGCCTCAACCGGCTCGCGCACCCACCCACCCTCAACCATCTTTTTGCGCTAGGAGACACCCAGGCCAAGCCTGTGGTTCTCGTCTTAGCCTCCAATGTAAGCGAGCTGACATTCTTGGCAAACAGTGCCTCCTTGGGTAAATACTACTGAACAGTGTACCGGTACCAGTAGGACTCATCTCATGATTCATCATCCACCAGTACTCGTATTGTGGCGCGTGACACACGCGCGCACACATACGATACAGCAGGTACTCGTACATGAATGATGCTACGATCATACAATACCCGTACAGAGTATGCCATTATTGTCACACTACATCTCTCCCCCCTTGACAACAGTGTGAAATAGCATTCCACAGGCAGTTTAATTTGCAGTCGGCACACGTGCCGGGGATTTATGCATATGCTCCACAAATTCAGGTGACTTTACAAAGTCCAACCATTTGGGAGTAGCCATAAAATCCTGCAATGCTATTGTCCCTTTAACATCAAACAAACGATGCCAAACAGGGGCAATAGACTCATCCGCAAAGTGAACAAGAAATTGCAACTGAGTACCGCGTAAACC